>CM058040.1:42111846-42123023 GCA_030169165.1 Centaurea solstitialis
TATATTTTATTTCACATTGTTTTCTTAAGTTTTTGCATGACCTTCCGTCCCCTAAACCGAAAAAAGTCTCACCTTTTACACACTGTCACCTGATTAACATAACGCCGGGTTTAAAAGCATGTTCCAAAGTAGTAAACCAGAAGCTTATTGTAACACATTTCTTTCACTAGCTACAATCTTTATAGTTGGAGATCTTTATATTTCATGTCATTCTTGCGATGAAGAGCATGAGAAAGAATTGTTTAGGATCCTATTAAATATTAAAAAGATTTGTGTTTTTTTTATTTACAATTTTTTTTATTACTACTATATACTGAAGTCTAGAAATTTTGGGCCCCCAGCCCGGCCCACCCTCCCGGGGCGTACCTTGTTCGTTCTTCACCATCCACGTGATGCATACTCCGAATTTCCATATGTGTCTACCAACTTGTAGATCTATAGAATCATCTTTGAAGATATATCTATGTATGTATGTGTATATATACACACTAATATGGAACTTTAAATTCTATCCCTAAACACATCAACCAAATAACTCTTTGTAAAATCTGAAGTCTATCAAAATGGAAAACTTCAATGACTTCCCTTCAAAGAATTCCAAATCTTTCCTTCATTTCCCAAACACATCAAGCCTCTTACATATTTCAACACAAGATAGCCAAAAACCATATGCTAATACAAGTGGGATTCGGAATCCGGAGTCCATTGTATGCCTAAACTTATTTCCTATTAATGTTCCTTCTATATGTCCCATTCAGAAGAGTGCACATTCCATACAGCCGTTACACACACCTGAATCGGGAGGTGAAAACAAAAAATTGCAAGCGAAGATTGCAAGATTAAATAGAAAAAAGGTTCGTCAAATGAGTATTGCCAACAGGGTAACAAATCCATCGATTAATTCCTCATTATCTAGACCACAATCTTCTAGTAGACTTGCTACAATAGAACGTACGAAACCAAACAAGAGTAGTGATCAAGACCCTTATATCTTTTATACTCCAAATAACGTGGTATGTTTTCTTTAGAATCTCTATAAGTTTCATATACTTAACGATGTTTTGTTTGTTACTTCCTTTGTGTCACTAACCTTTTCTATTATATGGTAACAGAAGCTTCGTTTCGTGCTGCAAAAGTTGTTAACATATAGTGATGTTAAAGAACACCAAAGAATCTTGCTTCCAAAGGTGAGATTGAATATTTTGTTAATTAGAGCCCTCTAATTACAATATTTACAAGATCAATTTCTCACTACAAACTAGCAAAAACTTATCCAATTAATTCCATTCTTAATGAATTATCAATTAGCATTTATGATATTAAATTTTTTGATCAATATCATAAACCTATGGATAATTATTATTACAACTTTCTCTTTGTCCTTGATTATCATATACAATCGCAGAGGGAAGCAGAGGAAAATCTACCTCACCTCGATACTAATAAAGGTATCGAAATAATAATGAAAGATGTTGTTTCCAACGAAGAGTGGAAAATGCAGTACAGGTATTGTAGTTTTTTATTTTAGTTTCATGTGCTTCAATATGATAAATGTCATTGCAACAAAATTGAGCTTATAGAACGTCTAAAATAAATAAGCGTCCTAATAGATTGTTTAATAAGACACTAGCTAGTTTATAGTACCAAATTAATACAAAAGCGTCCTATATAAAAGTGTTATATTAAGTTTATAGGAAGCTTTTGGACGTTATTACAAGCTTTTTAGGACATTTCCAAAATAAAGTGTCATAGCAACTAATTTTATAAAACGTTTTTGAAAAATGTCATAGAAACCCATCTTTTTGCAAGACATTTTTGTTTTTAGGACACCTTTTCAATTAGTGTCCTATAAAATAGTTAATATGACGTTTAAAAAAAATGTTCTAAAAAACCTTTTGTGATGCCCCAAAGCATTCTAAAACCTTTTGTAATTTTTTTAGATAGGACATTTTTCTGTTTGGTCCTATAAATTAGGATCCTATAAAACACTCTATTAGAACGATTTTTTATTTTAGGCATTTTATAAACTCAATTTTGTTGTAGTGGACTTCCTATTTAGACGGTTGTTTTTTTTTTTTTTGTTGGTAATAAAGGTTTTGGGCAAACCAGAAAGGCAGAATGTATCTTTTTGATCAATGTGGTAAGTACTACCCAAACTCGATCATTTCGGTAAATTCATTCATATTTGATGCTTGTGGCGTGAGAAAATTAAGTTGATATACATTTAGATATCTCTATTATAAGCAGGTGATTTTGTCAAGAAAACTAAGTTGGAAGTTGGAGATCAGCTGAAACTTTACCAAGATGAATTTCAGAATCTTGTAAGTTCTATATATCGACTTACTACATATCGTTTGTTATATATAAAGATAACTCCACCATTGTTGTTTCGTGTTCGTGGCTTGTATGTCTCCGTTTATTTTACATGATAAGCTTTACTGGAATTATATATGGTCGGAATATTTATAAAGTACGAGCCGTATTTTTACTTAATATATTTGTTAATTTGCAGTATTTCACAATCGCGAAAAAGGAAAAATAGGCAGCATAACCTTCTGGATGATCTCAACTATAAAGAAGACAGTGAAGCTAAGACATTAACCACTTCATAGTCAAGTTGTAGTTCATATGCTTCCTGTTCAACTTTGTTGGTTTGAAAAATTGGATTTGTTTTTCTTGTATGGAATTTTACTATTTTGATTCTGATGAAATTATGTTGGAACTATTTCTAAAATGAAAATAAATATTGGATCTGTAGTGAGAAAACAAGGGGGACTTTGGTACTTAATAGTCTAAACAGCCTCGTGCATATATAATAGTTTCTTATAGCCTCGGCAATGTGATTTTTAGAAGGTTTTTTTAGATGTTTTTGGAGGTTTTTTAAAGGGCAAAAACATTCATTTGAGGTTTTTTACATAGTGTAAAAGTTTTTGGTAAGAGGTTTTTTGTGAGGTTTTTCGTCATAGATCGTAACTGTACAACCTGTTTTTCAGAAGTTTTTTGCATTTAATCAGTTTTAACGTTATGAAATTTTATAAAAGTCTCGTATAAATCAGTTTATTTCTTAATATATGTAAAGTTTTCATATTTAAATTTTATTATATATTAACAAAAAATACATAATTAATGCAATAATATTTTTCTCGATATAAATAAATATGTATTTGTATTAATGTTAATGTACTTATTTTTATAAATAAAAATATGAATGATATCAAGTTAAAATGTTGAGACCCTGAAAAGTTTGAAAAAACTCGGGTGAGGGTTTTCACGAAGTGGAAGTAGGTAGAGGTTTTAGGTTGTTGAAGTGGCTAATGCATAATTTTTTTTTTGTGAAAAAACTTGTTGAAAAATTGTGGATGCCCTGAGAATTTAGATACTTGTATCAGAAATTCGTTCATACAACGATTAAAGGAAATGATAAAACAAAGATCTTTGTATATATAGACGATATATATATATATAGGGGAGCAATCAATTATAAACTAGTCTTAGAATACAAATGTTGATTTCATTGGTTAAGTTAATGAAATTAGTTCATGAATTTGTCTAATATGATGAATGATATTATATAATTCCATTTTTTTATGAAAAAGTTTCACATTTTGCTATTTTCAAGTAAAATGAAACTTTTTCATGTATTTTTTCATTTTGATCAAATCATTTCATGTATTTTTCTTATTCTTGTGCAAAGTTTTCATTTTTACACAAAAAAACACAAACTTATGAAACAATTTTATGAAGAAAAAAATTATATAAAATCATTTTCATCAATTTAAACAATTTCTTGAATTTTTTCATTAATTTAACCAACGAACTCAATGGTTTGTACGATTTATATTCTAAGAATGGTTTGCAAATGAATCATCCCCGATATGTATATAGAGGAAAGTTCAAATGTGAACTCAATTTTGGTTGTGAACATGAGGACGAATCTCAACCACTCATCCGGCCAATAAATGCGGCTTTGATGGGGTCCCCTTCTTTAATAATCTCCACCCTCCCATGAATCGCGTCAATCCTCCGTGATCGCGTCCACCGTAACCGAAGATGTGTGGCTGGCATTCGTCCTTACGTTCACAACCAAAATTGAGTTCACATTTGAACCTGATCCTATATATAGAGGAAGATTCAAATGTGAACTCATCTTTCATTGTGAACGTGAGGACAACTAGTTTTGCACCACGTTGCAATATTCAGTCTGAGTATTCATGTATTATTCAGATTGAATAAAAGCTTTATTCAGTTTGAATAAAGCTTTATTCCGTCTGAATAAAGCTCAGGCACGTGATTCAGAGTGATTGTGTCTAAACTGTATTCACTCTACATGCGTGTGTGTCAAAGTGAACGATATATTTAGTGGTCCTCACCTTTACAATGAAAGATGAGTGCACATTTGAACTTTCCTCTGTAGGGTCATTATTCAATTGTGAACTCATCTTTCATTGTGAACATGAGAACCACTAGTATCGCGTCATGTGTCAATATTCAATTTGAATATTCATGTATTATTTAAACTAAATATATAAAAATTTTATTCAGTCTGAATAACGCTTTATTTAGTCTGAATAAAGCTTACGCGCACGATTTAGAGTGATTGCACCCAAACTTTATTTACTTTATGTATATGTTGCGAAGAAGCAAGAGAATTTAAACAAAATATTTTCCCAATCAACATCGTAACTATTTGTATGTTAAAGTTGTTGACATTGATCAGTTCAATCCAAGTAAATAACCAAACTTTCATTTATATTAAAAACTATTTGAATCAACTAAATGTTTTGTTAAAAACAAGTTAAATCAACCCCACCTTTCGTTAGAGTCAAAATGGACTGAAACCCAACATTTGTTCAAGAACTATTGATCAATACCAACACCTTGCTCCTAAGCGACGATTATCAAATAAAGCGATTACTAAATTAGAACAAAAAAGTTTTAGTTATCTACATTCTAATTAAAGTTATAAAAACAGAACGAAATTACCTAGCAAGATTACTAATTAGATGTGACATATAATGTTTTAGTTATCTACATTCTTTTTTGGAAATTACCTATAAAAAGTTTAGTTAACTACATTTTGATTAAAGACAAACAACGAATAACTATTAGAACATGTTGTAGGAAAGTAACTATGTGCATAAAATCATAAAAGATGCAGAAAATCAAAATAGTGCAAAGATGAATAAAGTGCAGTAATTAGAATGGAGTACAAAGAGTAGAGATGCAAAAAAGAAGTAAAGGGCATTGAAGTAAGGGATAAGAAAGGTGTAGAAAATTGAAACTTGATAATACCCAAGAAGAATATAGAAGTATTCAATAAAGAAAGCTAAAAACAATTCATTAAGTAATACTATTCCAACAACACGAAAATTAACCACATACACAAAGGGGATAGAAAAGATGATACTCATATACGTATCCAAACCGAATGTAATGGATTTCTAATGGGCCTAAGCTTCAAAATGAATGATCTTCTCCAAGAAAATGTAAAAATCGACAATAGAGAGCTTCTAATCCAAAGTTATCGTTCAAAACCCATAGTAAACAATATTCCAAGATACTAACCTAAAAAAGGTTTAAATATGCCAATAAAGTTCAAAGGAAAAAACCCAAAATAAATTGCCATGGACGACTTTCACGCTAGTGAAGGAATCCTTCGCTGGCTTGAAAACAAACAAAATAAAGTTTAAGAGGGTCTTTCAAACACAGTTTACATCCTTCACGCTCATAAAGGCTGATAGCAACTCAATCTTCAAAATATCAACTTTTGCTTCATCTTTTCATCAATTTGGATACTCATCTTCGCTTCCTTCATGGTGCCACTTTTCTATCTTCATTCAGACATATATACCACGTTGCTTTCAACACCTCATACAATTTGTACAAAATCATACCAAAAGCATAAAATAGATGAAATACATGAAATGCCTAAATTACCGACTAAAATGCATAAAATACACAACTAAAACACACAAACTTAGGTGCATAAAATGCACTTAACAAGTTGCAAGGACAACAATATGCAATTAGATAACTCTTTTTTGGAAAAGGTTTATCTTATCTTTTCGTAGACTACATACTTGGCAATTTGGAAACTAAGTTATAGTCGTCTGAGACTAAGCTTGGCCACAAAATGCTAATGCCTAGACTCGGACCTGGGTGGATGGGATATTCCACCACATACCTAAGTCTTTTGTTGGTACGACACCACCCTTGTGGTTGCAATTAGATGATTTTTGTTAATTAACATTTTAGGAAATACACAATACACGTCTTTATGGAACAACTCAAAATTTTAAACTGTTGTACCAACAATGTCGGTTCGAAGGGCGAAACACGTGCATAATAGAAAAAGACCAAAAGTCACTATAATAAAAATGGGTTTACAGGATGCCACCAACTTATAAGCATTCTAAATAGACTACTTTATAAAAGATAATTTATACGAACAAAAATTAAGGTATCATATCTAAAACCGTTGTAATTTTTTTGTAGGACGTTTTTAATATAAATCATTGTCTTGGATCAAGAAGAACTCTTTGGGGGTGTTTGGTTCGCTGGAATCCTTGGGAATATGGAGGAATTGGAATTCAATTCCCATGAATTCTCATGTTTGGTTGGTTTTTAAGGGTGGAATTGGAATTTGCAGGAATGAATGAATTCCATCAGATGGGGATTTTAGAATATATCCTTCAGCGTGTGGAAGGAATTCAAATTATTATATAATATATATATATATATATTATATATATTATATATATATATTATATATATATATATATATATTATATTTTATATATATATATTTTATATATATATTTAATATATATATATTATATTATAAATATATATGTGTGTATATACTAAATATTATTTTATATTATATATTCATATATTATATAACATATAAGTATTCATAAATATGTGTATAAATAATATAATATATATATGTGTGTATATACTAAATATTATTTTATATTATATATTATATATATATAAATAATATCATAAATATGTATATTAAATGGAATAGATATATTAATATATATATATAATATACTTTTACATATAATCTATAAAATAAAAAATAAGAAGGGTAATTCTGTTATTTTGTTTCACTGAAATCAAAATTCATTTGACATATCCGTGAACCAAACAGAATAAGGAATTGGATTCTAATTCCATTTCTTGCTAACCAAACAGAATATGGAATTGAATTCTAATTCCATTGGATATTCCAATTCCATCAAAAACATTTTAGCAAACCAAACGTTACTTTTGAGTTTGAGAGGAATCAAATCTGGAGACTTGTTGTCATAAACATAGAATTACTAGCTCACCTTTTTATTATTATTTAAATAAATAATGTAATTATTCTAAATGAATATCACGATTATTACACCTATTGAGTTTTATATTTGATTGGGCCTTTATAAGCTCAACCAAATAAGAACTTTAGAATTTATAAAATTATGTTATTAACTAAATATTTATGAAAGAGTAATTAATTTAATATTAAATACAGCTTATAAGCATTTAATTAATTTTATTTTCCTTAAATAAAAAAATCCATAAATCTTAAATAGAAATTTGTTAACTCTACCATAAAATCATTAATTTAAATGTTTTTCAAATATAGTCTACTCTATTTTCAAATACATCATAATCTATAAAGTAAATTACATATTTGGTCTATTTGTTTATACTATATTGCACTATTTTTCTTCTATTTTAAAATAATTATAGAGAAGATCGTTGTGGTTTACATTATATTGCACTGTTGGTCCTTGTACTTTACTCTATATTACACTATCGGTCCCTATGGTTTACACTATATTGCACTATTGGTCCTTATGCTTAATAGATTGATTTCATCCAAAGTAGTTAGGGTTAGGGACCAATAGTGCAATCTAATGTAAGCTACAAAAACCTTTTCCAAAATTATTTCAAACTAGAGACCAATAATACAATATAGTATAACCACATGGATCAAATATGTAATTTACTCTAATCTATATTAATAAAAAAGTTTGACCATTTTTCATTGAATAGGAATATATATAAAAACAAGTTGTTATCTTATTATATATATATATATAATATATACAGAGGAAAGTTCAAATACAAACCACTTTTTGGTTGTGAACGTGAGGACAACCGAGAGCGCGACACGTGGCGCCTTTGAGTGTGGTCCCCCTCTTTAATTCAATGCCCTCCCATGAATCGCGCATAGTCATCCGCCGTGGACTTGACGTGGCGCCTAGTCATCCGCCACGTGTCGCGCTCTCGGTTGTCCTCACGTTCACAACCAAAAAGTGGTTCACATTTGAACCCACCCCTATATATATATATATATATATATGTTACGAGGGATTTTCATTTGTGAAAGTCTTTTTATTTTACAAACTGATTAATTTGTGCAAACTTTGTAAACCATGTTTTCCACCAATCAGAATCCATTTTCTTGTTTATTTTTGGTAATTTTATTTATTTTATTTTTGTGATGCTTAATTGTAGGAGTTGGTGGTTATAATTTTGGATTTTGCAATTAATCTTGTCCATTGATCCTTCTAATCAATGGTTTATATTAGTTTACAAAGTTTGCACAAATTAATGAATTTGTAAAATAAGGTGACCCATATATATATAGTATTAGGTTCAAATAAGAAGTGCTAAAAAAAAGAGAAGTAGAGAAGTAATCACCACTCATCCGGTCAATAAATGCGGCTTTGACCGGGTCACCCCTCCTTTAATCTCTCCACCCTCCATGAATCGCGTCAATTCTCCGTGACTGCATCCACGATAACTGGTCAAAGCAGCCTTTATTGACCACATGAGTGGTGGAGGTCACTTCTCTAATTCTCATTTTTTAACATTTCTCATTTGAACCTTTCTCTCTCTATCTATCTTTCTCTCTCTCTATATATATATGCATAGAGAGAGAGAGAGAGAGAGGAAAATTCAAATATGAACTCAATTTTCATTGTGAACGTGAGAACCACTAAAATCGCCACGTGGCAATCTGAATCGACGCCTAAGTTTTATTCATTCAGTTTGGATATTCATGTTTTATTCAGACTGAATACAACTTGTATTCACTCTAAATAAAACATGAATATTCAGACTAAATAATGTCACGTGGTATAATACTAGTGGTCATCACGTTCACAATAAAAATTGAGTTTATATTTGAACCTGACCCTATATATATACACACGTATATATTAACACAATTTTTAAGTATCATCATCATTTTATATATTTTTATTATATAATAACAATATCTTTTATTTATAAATTAGCAACATCTATTTTATATATTTATTATAAGAATGTAACTTTATATAAACAAAAATAATAAAATGTAAACTAATTTATATCCAATATTTTATTAAAGAGCGACAAATTATAATCTAATTTTTCAAAAAATGGTTTCAAAAAATGGATTTCCTACAACGTGTATTCAAGCCCTTACATAATGTTTTTAGGGATCCTTAGTTTTTATTTTTATTTTTTTTTTAGTGATGTTGTGTGACACAGTTTTCATGTTCTTACAAGGTGATTAAAATAGGTAATAAAAGCATGTAGTCATAGTGTTCAATTGAAATGATATATTTGATAATGGTATTGTGATACCGTAGGTTTTTTATTTTTGGGTTTACAGGATATTTGACGTGTGTTTAAATTTTTTTTTCTGAAAGATATAGAGGCATTGAACCAATGAAGGACTACCATGAAAACACACACGCACACACGTCTCCTTGGCGGTATCACGAATCCAAGAGCAGCTCACTAATCCGCTGCTATCCCGGCCCAACTTACGCTGGACCTAGAGCCCAACCATAGTCTTTGACTGGGTAGGGGCGGCCCAGTCTATGACTGGACCAACCCAAGGATTGGGTGCTCTTCATTCCTTCAAATTGATTCCCCTTCGATTCGAACCCGGGTAGACTGGGATACCATCGACAGTCCTCTAGGATGTTACTGCCCATAGAAAGACTAACTAAGCTAGAGATAATTTATGAGTAGTGGAGATCACTTCTCTTTTTTATGAAACTTCACATTAAAACATTGTGAAGGTAAAAAAAAATTGTACATTCATAGTAAAAACAATGTAAATGTTACGTTCACGGTGTTTTTAGATGTGAAGATTCGATTTTTTATACCTTCACAGTATTTCCGCTATGAAGGTTCGCTTATTTATTTGTTACCTTCACAATATTTGTGTTGTGCAGGTTTCATTTTTTACCTTGTTTTGGATTTTTTTACCTTGAAAGTGTTTTTTTGTATGTGTATTCGAGTTTTATTTACCTTCACGGTATTTTGTTGTGAAGTTTCATACGTTAGGTCATAATCTCACTGAAATAGCTTGGTCTCATACAAACATAAGTCTATATGTATATATATATATACACAATAAAAGTTCAAATGAGAATACCTTCATATTATTTTACATGCGTGAAACTTTTCAAAATGAAATAAAAGAAAAATATAATTTCGGTCCCCGTGGTTTACATGAATCATTGCAAATGGTCTTAGACTCCGATAACTATAATTAACATCCTTATTGTTTGCATTTGTGTCCAAAGTAGTCCCTGATTGATAACTTTGTTAAACTGGTCCGTAATGTAAGGGGTACGTTGATTTTGTTAACCTTTTTTTTTTTATCTCTTTTATCTCATAGACCAAAATTGTAGTTTATCTTTTTCTCTCTATTTCTTTTCTATTTACATATAACCACATATGCACACATTATATATATATATAACGGCAGATCATACGAGAATGCTAAATATTTACGAGAACACGATGAGATTTGTTGATGCACACAATTACATATGATTTACGTACAAAAACTACATATGATTCACGTACAAAATCACATATGATTCACGTACAAATCACATATGATTCACACAAGTTTGCCCACGACTATAAGTCGTATCTAAATTCATCCGCATCCCATTTTTTCTATCAGTGTGAAATCACATGTGATTTTGTACATGGTGAAACTCCTTGCATTCTCGTAAATAGTTAACATACTCGTTTGAACGATTCTCTCTCTCTATGTATATACTTGATACGTATCCGTGTGCATTGCAGCGAGAAATACGTTTCAGTTACCCGAACATAATAAATTGTACATAAACTTTTTTTAACGACAAAAGCAATTTAAC
>CM058040.1:42123123-42179557 GCA_030169165.1 Centaurea solstitialis
AAGAACGTGGCTTTCAATATTGTGAAGGAGACAACTACATGTGGTTTGATGAAGGCTTTGTCAAACATGTATGAGAAACCTTCTGCTTCTATTAAGGTATTTTTGATAAGACATTTAGTGAACACCAGAATGAGAGAAGGTATGTCTGTTACCTCGCACATTAACGAGTTCAATACCATTCTATCCCGCTTGTTATCTGTTGATATCAAATTTGAAGATGAAGTTCAGGCCTTGCTTTTATTATCCTCGTTACCGGAAAGTTGGTCAGGAACTGTCACTGCCATTAGTGGTTCAGTTGGAACCTCTAAACTCACTTTTGAGGGCATACGTGACTTCATCCTAGGAGAGGACATAAGAAGACGGAGTTCTGGAGAATCATCTAGTGCTTTGCTAAGCACTGAAGGGAGAGGTAGAAGAACAGAAAGAGGTAAAGCAAGAGGCAGATCAAAGTCGAGAAATAGGAGCCAGTCAAAGCCAAGGAAGGACATTCAGTGTTGGAAGTGCAAAGAAACTGGGCACTTCAGAAATCAGTGCCCTAATCAGACAGTTGGAAATAGAGAAGTGAATGCAGCAACCGATGATTCAGAAGATGCCCTTGTTTGTTGTGTTGAAACTTTAGCAGAGTCTTGGATTTTGGATTCCGGTGCATCCTTCCATGCCACTTACAACATGAAGATGGTCAAGAATCTACGAACAGGTAAACTTGTAGAGTTCGTTTGGCTGATCATCGTACTCTTGACATCATAGGAATAGGAGATGTTGACGTAAAAACTTCATTGGGTACTACTTGGACACTGAAGGACGTTCGGGTCATTCCCAGCCTTAAGAAGATGTTAATTTCTGCCGGGCAGTTGGACGACCAAGGCTATTGGACTACTTTCGGTGGGGGACAATGGAAAGTTGTCAAAGAAAACCTTGTAATCGCTAGGGGTAAAAAGAGAGGCACCTTATACATGGTTGAAATTCCGGATGATGAGGTGAATGCAGTGACCAACGAGCTGAAACCCTCCAGACTGTGGCATCAACGACTTGGCCACATGAGTGAAAAGGGAATGAAGATGCTTGTTGCTAGAGGAAAGCTCCCAGACTTAAAGAAGGTGGATTCAGAATTCTGTGAATCTTGTGTTCTTGGCAAGAAAAAGAAGGTATCTTTTGTAAAGGAGGGCCAGACACCAAAAGCTCAGAAATTAGAGCTTGTCCACACAGACGTTTATGGACCGACACCAGTTTCTTCTTTGGGAGGATCGAACTACTATGTGACATTCATCGACGATTCAACACGCAAGGTATGGGTTTATTTTCTTAAAAATAAGTTTGATGTTTTCAATACTTTTAAGAAATGGAAAACTGCTGTTGAATTGGAAACTGATTTGAAGGTAAAGTGTTTGAAGTCCGATAACGGTGGGGAATACATCAGCACGGAGTTCACCGACTATTGTGCTGAACATGGCATTCGGATGATAAAGACAGTTCCAGGCACTCGTCAGCAAAACGGAGTGGCAGAAAGGATGAACAGAACTTTGAATGAAAGGGCTAGGAGTATGAGACTCAATGTCGGGCTTCCAAAGACGTTCTGGGCTGATGCAGTTAACACTGCAGCTTATCTTATCAACCGAGGATTATCTGTACCGTTGGGCTTCAAGATACCAGAAGAAGAGTGGAAAGGTGAAGCTGTCACCTATGATCATTTGAAGGTGTTCGGATGCAGTGCCTATGATCTGATGAAAGATGGTGACAAGTTGGATGCAAAAGCCAAGAAATACACCTTCATTGGATATGGCGCAGATAGTATGGGCTACAGGCTTTGGGATTTTGAAAGCAGAAAGGTAGTCAGAAGCAAACATGCAACGTTCAACGAGGCTGAGCTTTATAAAGACAGAAGCACGGGAAACTCACAGAATCAGAAAGTACAAGTTGAGTTTGATAGTGATGACATCAGTGTCAGAGGGTCAGAAGATACTCAAGATAGTGGGAGTATTGAGCCAGATTTTCAGAATGATGATGAATCTGAAGATGTTCATGAAGATGCTGTCAACAATGAAAGCTCAGAGGATGAAGAAGAAATGGCTTCTCCAGTACAACCTCAGTCAGTTGAATCGAATTGGGTCAGGAGATCCACCAGAGTCACTAAACCTCCTGAAAAATACGATCCATCAGTCAATTATCTTCTTTTGACTGAGAATGGTGAACCAGAAAGTTACTCTGAAGCAGTTAAGCTGAAAGATTCGTTGCAGTGGGAGCATGCAATGAAAGAAGAAATGGGATCTCTAAACAAGAATAAAACTTGGGAGTTAACCAAGCTTCCTCGAGACAAAAAGGTGTTGCAGAACAAGTGGGTCTTCAGAATCAAGGAAGAGCATGATGGGTCTAAACGGTACAAAGCCCGTTTAGTGGTCAAAGGATTTCAACAGAAAAAGGGAATCGATTATAATGAGATCTTCTCTCCAGTGGTGAAGATGACCACCATCATATTGGTCTTGAGTATTGTAGCAGCAGAGGACTTACATCTAGAGCAGCTAGATGTCAAGACGGCATTCCTACATGGTGATCTTGATGAAGACATCTACATGACACAACCTGAGGGTTTTCAGGTTGTTGGTAAAGAAGACTGGGTCTGCAAACTGAAGAGGAGCTTGTATGGTCTGAAACAAGCACCCAGGCAGTGGTACCTGAAGTTCGACAACTTCATGGAGAGGACCGGGTACAAAAGATGTGAGATGGACCATTGTTGTTATGTGAAGAAATTCAAAAGCTCCTATATCATTCTACTTCTGTATGTAGATGATATGTTGATTGCAGGATCGGATATGAAAGAGATTAGCAAGTTGAAGAAGCAAATGTCTGAAGAGTTCGAGATGAAAGACTTGGGTCCAGCTAAGCAGATACTCGGTATGAGCATTGCCAGAAACAAGAAAGATGGATCTTTGACACTGTCCCAGGAGAAATACATTGGGAAAGTGTTAGAAAGGTTCAAGATGAACGATGAGAAGACGAAACCCAGAAACACACCTTTGGGAAGTCATTTCAGGCTTACCAAAGATCAGTCTCCTAGATCAGAAGAAGAGAAAGCAGATATGGCTGATGTTCCGTATGCATCTGCTATTGGTAGTCTCATGTATGCCATGGTTTGCACGAGACCAGACATAGCTCATGCCGTTGGGGTCGTTAGTCGCTTTATGTCAGATCCGGGAAGAGAACATTGGGAAGCAATCAAATGGTTGCTTAGGTATTTGAAGGGTACTTCGAAGATGGGATTATGTTTCAAGGGTAAAGACTCAGTTCTCAGAGGATATACCGATGCTGATTTGGGTGGATGCAAGAAGACATTTAAAAGCACCACGGGGTACATTTTTACAGTGGGAGGGACAGCAGTTAGTTGGATGTCCAGACTTCAGAAAAGCGTGGCTTTATCAACAACAGAAGCTGAGTACATGGCAGTCGCTGAAGCCAGTAAAGAGCTAGTGTGGTTGAAGACTTTTCTTGAAGAGCTTGGCAAAAAGCAAGCTGATTACTCGTTGTACTGTGATAATGAAAGTGCGGTTAAACTTGCTAAGAATCTGGTCTATCATGGGAAAACAAAGCACATTGGGATGCGGTATCACTTTATCAGAGGACTGATTAGTGATGGTACTATGAATTTGATGAATATCTCAGGTGCAAAGAATCCAGCAGATATGTTTACCAAATCTGTGGCGCTGGATAAGCTGAAGTTCTGTATGACTTCAGCTGGCCTTCAGGAATAGTGTTGAGAAGGTGGTGGTAACTAGGGGGAGCTCAAGCTCGGTTGATGTTTACAGAAGTACAGAGGAGCGCAGGTGAACGTGTTTCGAAGCCTCCAAGTGGGAGATTGTTGGGATGTAGGCTTCGGCCCACTTAGATTAGACAAAAAGAGGGAGAGACGCAGGAAAAAGGGAGTCGGCCCTATCTTTCCTTAATTAGGAGATTTACCCTAATTGTGTTTCCTTAATTAGGACATTACCTAATTATGATTTGTCTATAAATTAAACCCATTGTACTTGTAAACATTGTAGCACCTCAATAAGAGAAAGAAAACCCTAGTTGCCCCCGTGGACTAGCACGATCACCCCGGTCGTGTGAACCACGTAAAATCACTCGTGTTCTTTTCTCGCTTTCGGTTTATTGTTTTGTTGCGTGATTGTGTGTGTGACGTATAAACCCTAACACAATCTTCATAAACTTGGTTGTACTTGTACATGTATCATCACACTCCACATCTTCAATATTAAATCTTCATCCGTATACCATGCAAACAACATGATGATAACAAGAGCAAATAGAAAGCAGACAAGGTAAATGAGGGCTAACAAGTTAATAAATCCATCAACAATTTCCCAATCTCTAGCCCGCATGTTGGATCGATATACGATAGATAACCAAAGTTATATTGAAATAATTGAGAAAATCACATTTTGAAATGTGTACAGTTGATACAGGTTTATAGACACCAAAGGGTGTCATTGAACCATCGCAATGGTTCGCTAATAGTGGTGTTGTTTCATTAGGCATCACACATCTTCATAATAATTACACCTTTCACTAAATAACACATTTCACTAAATAACTCACTATACAACACACACACATATATACACACTATTTACATCATACTAGAAAAACATGCATCAGTGATGGATATCAACGACGGATTTCATTAGCGACCCTTCAGTGACAGGATGGACTTGACTTTCAGCGACGAAGTTAGCGACAAAGTTAGCGACGAAGTTAAAAAATAATATTAATTAATTAATTCCATCGTTAATTGAACTTTTATTGAACTAATTGGATTTTTATTAATCTAGTTGCATTTTAATGGATTTAGTTGGCTTTAATGTTTAATGGATCTGTTTGGACTTTAATATATTCACTTGAACTTTAATAGATCAAGTTGGGCTTTAATAGATCAACTTGGCTTATTGGGCCTAATTTAGGTTCAAGGTGGTTTGATGGGTTTTAACTGGGTTTATCAGGTCTAATTCGATTCAAGCAGCTTTTGTTGGATTTTGATTGGGTTTATTGAACGTAATTTGATCTAGTAAGCTTTTTTGAAACTTTGATTAGGTTAATTGTCATAAAAATATATTAATATTTAAATGAATATTAAATATCTAAATAATAAATATTTAGTATTAATTTCTTATAACATAAAAAATAAATATTTATATAATAAATATTTGCTAAAATATTTAAATAATAACAGATTATTTATTGATGTATATATATAATATTTTTAATATTCATATAATAAATATTTATTAACCTTTATATAAAAAATAGTATGTAATATCATATTTGTCAAATACGGCTTCCAAAGTTGCCCTAGCTAATTCTTTATCCCTTCTCGATATACCGCAACCATCGCCACTCGCTGGCCGTCGCCCCTCATCCTCGCCCACTTGATACTAATAAATTAACATGCTTAGAATGCAAATTTTCTTCAAAGGCCATTCATTTTTTAATCTAAAGTGATTAAAGGAGTTGTATGGTTTGTATTCTAAGGAGGGATTGTAATTAAACCCTCTCCAATGGCTATATATATAGAGAGAGAGAGAGAGAGAGAGAAAGAAAGAAAGGAGGGGGAGGATCTTATGTTAACAATTTTTTTTTTGCTAACTTTACAAACTCTTTTTACCAATTACAATGTCTTTAGAGTCATGGTTTACAACTTTAGATAGCAATATTTTTAATGTATTTAACGAGTAGTTAAAAAATATTTGAGTTCCATGATTTTAGCCATAGTTATATTTCATTTTCAGTCCAAATTTTTTATTATCGTGTATAATAGTCAAAATTTTGTAAGAAAACATGGCTAATAAGTATGAACATATTAATAGTTAACAAAATATATTGAATGGAAATGTGATTTCACGGTTATTCAACAATATCGAAGGGAAAGGATTAGAGAAATTAATTATTATAGCCATCCACAAAAATGCAATTCATCTCCTACCCAATCTCTCCCTAAAATTCATAATATACCCAATGAGCCGCTATCCGGCGACCGCTAATAGGGGTCCGGCCACCGCTAATAGCGGCACCTTATAAATTGTGTTTGTGAATAGCGGCTCCCTCAATCTATTGAACACATGTATATATATACACTCATATATACATGTATATATATATTGTGAATCCCAGATTGTAGAGGATGATAGATGGAGAGAAAACTAAGACAAATGATTAAGCAATGATGAGCAAATAGTGGTGAGAATGTTGGTAGAATAATGTTGAGAAGACAAGAGAAAGGAATACTTCTTGGGATTGCTTCTCATTCAATATGGTAGGCTACAAAACATCTACTAACATCTACCCTAAACCCTAGGCTATAACAATGTTTATATAGCACTAGGAATAGGGAAATTACAAAACAAGCCCTTAGAGTCTATGACTCTTTACAAAAGAGGGCAAACATAAACTAAAGCTAATACTAGATAAATGAAAATACTGGATAGACCCTTGACTTCTTCACAACCTCAAAGTAGGGTCTAACAATCTCCCCCTTTGGGAAGAAGTCAGAAGGGTGGTGGAAGCTCAAGCGTTGGTTCCCACTTCGACATCTGAAGGAACTCCTCCCATTCACCAATGATCCTAGCTCGCATCTGCATAGCCGCTTCCACTCGTCTGTACATGAGCCTCTCCTTGAGCTTTCTCTCGATCAGGTTCATCGCCTCCAAAATCTTTCCCTTTCCGTCCACGAACTTCCGACTCGGTACCTGATCAGCCAGGAGTCTGCTTTGCATCCCGTTGAAGACGTAGAGAAGGGTTCCGTCGCAGAATTTAGCAAGTTCGCTAAATCGCATGAATCTTCGTTCCCTCTTCTTCATCGTCACATAAAGGACCCCGTGCTCCGGTATCCTGGTTAGCATGTATGGAAGATAAGCGTCGATACCAGGTACGAGCAGGTTCGGCCGGAGCAAGTTGACCTTTGGCTGGCGGCTCTCAATAGCAAGCTGGTAGTCCGTGACACGCGCGAGGGTGATCGCATGACGAACATACTTCTTCAAGATTTCTGTGCCGTCTCTGTAGTGCTCAGGTCGGAGTATCGGGCCCTGGAGGTACTTGATGAGCGCGAGAAGATCTTCCAAGTGCACCCGATCAAGATCTGCTTCCGTGAAGGTCCAGTTCTGCAATTCACCTCGGGGAACGCCGGTCCCGTACATACAGACGTCGTACTCAAGGAAAACCTGATGGCCATGTCTGTAGGGGCGCATAGCAGTTACCTTGATGAAACGACGTCTGATTCTTTGACGTCCGTGGGTGGCCCAGTTGCACATCCTCTGGTGCACGTATGCAGTTCTTCGCCTCTTGTTCTTGATGTGCGAGATCCCGAAGTAAACCTTTCTTGACCAGACGTGCAGGTTTTCCTGCTGGAAGATGCGACTGAAAGATTCCTCAAGGAATGGCCTGAATATGACGGAGTGGTTCCAGTTGAGCTGGATGACAACTGGAGCGGAGGTCTCTGGATCGGTCGAGTGAACGGTGCGAGGAGCATCCGGAGTGGGAAACTCGAACGCTGACATGAAGCTGGTGTAGTCGGTGTTTTGGAGAATGTCGTCCCCCTTCTTGTATATCCTGAGGCTCTGAGCGAGCGACCGAAGAATCTTCCGGGCTTCCTCCGGAATCTGAAAGTCTGATGGGTCTGTCGGTGCTGCTTCTGGGGGAACGACCTCTATCCCTGCTGTCTCGGTCAGATGAGGAAAGTCAACTACCTCACTCGCCGGAATTGGCTCGTAGCGCCAGCTCCCCATGTCTGGAATCGCCTCCGTATCTGAATCTATGAAAGAGGCATTGGCGGCTGCTGATTCTGACAGGGCACTCGAGCTAGCAGAACGTGAAGCTGTGGTAGCAGGCGCGGAACCCGAGGCTTGAGCGAGGCCGATGCGAGGTCGTTTAGCTCCTTGCATCTCCCCCTCATGAGGACCTGCGCCCGGGTCAGTGTCATCATGTCCCCGTTTGGAGGACTGAGCCTGAGGCCGGCACGCTGCCTCGAGTTCGCGGATACGACGGTTGGCGGCCTCCAACTGTGCGTCCCTCTCTCGCAACTGAGCATCCCTGGCGGCTAGACGTTCTTCCGCGCGCTTGAGCTTGGCCGAAAGCTTGTCATTCTGAGTCGTCAGCGCGGAGACCGTCATGTTGAACTCATCTTCGTGAACATAGCCCGGAATGGCTCCCTGAGATGCTGGTTGCGGAGGTTGTAGGCGGAGAACAGGCTCGGTACGAGGAGGAGCCACTGACTGGTGCATCTGAAGCTCGGTCGACTTGCCCTTTGCTTGGCGTCGTAGCTCGTGCAGTTCTTCCTCCCGTTCGGCGTCGCGAGACTTCAGTGTCTCGATCTCTCCCCTTTGCTCGTTGAGAGCACTCTCGAACGCCTCAAGTTTGGCATTGCGAGAGGCCTCGGCGCGGTCGAGCTCCGCGAATCTGGCTTGGACGACTTTAAGGATGTCGTCCGAATCCGTCAGGCCTGAAAGCCTCGGTGTTGCGTGAGCGTCTTTAGAGACTTCGCTCGAGTCTGTCGGACCCGGTCCCGGTAGTGCAGTACCCGGTGCCACTTGGGCGCCAGTTGACGAGAAGAGTCCTACTAAGGTGCTCTCTCGGCCTGAAGTCATAGCTGGAATAGGGTTGACTATGTCAGGACTTCCGGTGGATCCTCGAAGGGCGTCTGTTGACGCACCAACTCCCCCCGTTCCGGCCAGGCCACTCGGGCGGGCGGATGATGCTCCAAGAAGTGTCCTATCCAAATGAATGACCTGAAAGGTCTCAGTGAGTGGATCTAAGACAACTGGTGCACGGAAAGAAGTCGAGAGGGGGGGCAGCTCCTCTCTGATATCAACACCGGCAGACTCCGAGTGAGTGGCCGGTGGAAGTTGTCCTATATCCCCGTGTGAAGATGAAACGACCATCTGTTGAGAGATGGCCGAGTGGGTGGCTTGGGCGTGCAAATGCGCTGGTTGGCTGCCAGCGTCTTGACCCGACGTCACTAGGTGACCGGTCTGAATGTGGGTTGCCTCTGTGTGGGAGTGACTCGAGGTAGATGGGAGTCCTAAGGTGTCTATCCTAGCGGGTTCTTCTTCTCCTCCCTGTTCTTCTATCCTTAGCCACTCTTCGTCTAATTGGACCTCTTCGTCGACGGTCTCTTTTCTTTTACCCTCACCTACGCCCTCAAGGTCTTCATCACCTTGTCTCTCCACTGCCGTTTCCACTTCTTCTTCATCACCATCACGACCTTCAGTCCGGCCGTCTGAATCGACATCATCTTGCTTGAGGATGTCCACGGAGTAGTCTCCGTTGAAGGATGACGTCTCCTCATCTTCTTCTCTTAGAGCCTTGCCGCTCTTGAGGTTGTCCACCTCCTCAAAAGAACCCTCATCGAAGTCCACTTGTTCGGACTCGGTGGCCTCAACATCTACAACCTCTCAGTCGGACGGAGTGTGTTCGGAGGTGGACTCATTATGGCCTTCATCATGGTCGGATGCATCACCGGAATCATCTCCGGAGGGTTCACCTTCTGGATCCCCTTGTGGCCCGGGAGCAGCGTCGGTCTGAGGAGGAGAAGGGACGTGTGCTTGTTCTTGTGGGGAAGCTTCCACGTCCCCACCCATCCTCGCAGGTGATAGTGCTGGTGCTGGTGACTGCTCCCGTTCTTCATCATCATGGAACGGCGACGGTGGTGCGGTCCGCTGAGTACCCATGTACTGTTTCGTTCTGGCACGGATGTAGTACTCAGGAGAATGTTCTTCGACCGGTTGTCTTTGAGTGCGGCGGGCTCGAACTTGTTGGTAGAGAGCGCTCGGACGGGCCTAAGGCACGTGTGGAACCGCGGAAGTACCCACTACTCTACCCGGCGACCCCCTCACGTCTACTCGAACTACACCCGATCCGGAGGCACCCTAGTGGTACCCCGGGGCTCGGCACCTAAGGCCCGAGCCGACTGACAGACGGCTTGCACATCCTGGGCAGGGCTCCCCGGTTCTGAGGAATCCGTGGACGTGTCTCCTAGACCTATGGACGACCTATATAGTACTACACTCTCTGCTTCCCTATCCGCGGTGGCCAACACGTGGCGAGGAATTGGCATTTCCTCTTGGCCGGGCTTGAGTTCCCGAACCTTGGACCTGGAGAGCTCCTTGCTCTTGAAGGTCGGATGGCGCGATCGACGAGCGATTTCCGGATGACGGTCCATGTGGTCGCGGATCATCAACGCGAAGAAGCGCATCCACGGGATGGACGAGTGTTTGCTGCGCTGGTCGTTCGGGTCCACATCCCGTGTGACATCAAACCATAGCTGAGCGGCGACGTCGATCCGTCGGCCGTAGATGATCGAGTGGATTACATGCCACAACTGGGTCGATGCCTTGTCAATGCCCTTGACTTTGGCAGACAGGCTACGGTTCATGATGCTGAACAAGGTAGCCCAAAGAGGTGGCAGCATGTTGTTGGTAACATGCGAGATGCCGTTCAGTCGTTGTCCCGGATTTGCCATGACACCGATGGCGAGTATCTCGCTGAAAAGCACGGGCCCTTCAACTAACGGCTCGAAAGGGGCATTCGTCGAGTCAGCTGGCAGATGGAGGATGCGTCGGAAATCAGCAAGAGAGACAGACATCTCCGTCTGATCTACGCGTCCCACGAGCGTTCGGCCTCCAGCATGATGAACAATTCTGGAAGTGTTCCAGAACTATTGAAGGTATATCATAGGCACCTCAGTAGTGGCCTCGAGAGCGTAGGCCACGGGGTGCACCTTCAGAATCTCCAAGATCACCGGTTCTTGGGCCGGGAAGCTGTTCAGGTCAATGTAGCCGTTGTTCTGGGTGATGGGTTTCAGATCTTCCGCGGCGATGAGTGCGCGGTCAGCAGCTCCGTTGATTGGTAGGGCCATCTCTGTTTAAGGAAGATGCATTAACGAAGTTAGAACAGTCAACAAGCTACCAAGTGTTAGGAAAAACTGAGAAACACTAGTGTCCCAAACCCGATTCGGGTTTTGGCAAAACCCGATTCGGGAATGTGTCAAACCCGAATCGGGTAAGACTACACTAGTGATCTACCAAGTCTCTCACACATGAAAAATTTTGGGCATGACCTCGACTCAACACGAGTCGAGAAACACGAGTACCCGAATCGGGTTACTCAGTTTCCCGAGTCGGGAATTGAGATCACTTAAAAGGGGTGTATTTCCTCAAGAAACCCGATTCGGGAATGGTGTATACCCGAATCGGTAAAGAGTGTAACTTAGAAAAACATTTTTGGATTTCCTATAGAAACCCGATTCGGGTTTTGAGTATACCCGAATCGGTAAAGATGATAAAAACACTTATCATAAAATTTGAAACGAGTTCAAAAAGTCCTCCCTTAAGATGGATGCGGGAAACTTGGATACCCGAATCGGGTTATCCATGTTTCCCGGATCGGGATTTTGAAAAACACGAAAGCAAGGGTTCCACGATGGATCGATGCGGGAAACCCGAATACCCGAATCGGGTTATTAGGTTTCCCGAATCGGGACTTAAACATAACAAGAACATTCATAAACCCCGATTCGGGTATTTTGAACATTCGAAGAACATTCAAAAACCCCGATTCGGGTATTTTGAATGCCCGAGTCGGGTAAACCGCGACTGTCGGTTTTCTCGACTCCCAAAACGATCAAAAACGAGATTTCGACGATGCAAACTAGTGTATTATGCTACATTTAAGTTCTAAACTAGTTTACAAACACAAAACGACCGATTGGACGTCCCGAAAACCCATTCCAAAGAGTTTGGGTTTCGGGTTTATCCAAGAAGCTTTAGGCTTCGATTCGGTTAAGAAAACGATATCTAAACATGTTATGGATCGTACCAAAGTATTCGTAATCTTACCGTGATCGTTTAGGACTAGTCGGATCGAAGAACGGAGGTCGGAATCGCCGAAAAAGTGGCCGGAGAGCGGGAAGTTGGCGGTTTGGTTCGTCGGGATTGAGAGAGAAGAAGTTTGAAATCTGAATAGTGTAAAGTTTGATAATAGAGCCAAAATTCTTTTTATATTCAAAGAGGTCAACTTATCAGTTTAAGGATAAGTGTACCCTCTTTTCACTCTCAACTTTCGGAAATGACAGAACCGCCCCCTGGACTACAAGTTTCACACACATGGCAAAACGAGTCCCTAAACTTGAATTTTATAAAGTTTTCAAAAACAGCCCCTGAACTTATGTTCCAAGAGATGACAGATTTAGTCCCCGAACTTGTAAGTTCAGAAACTTGTCACATCCACCCCCTGAACTTGCAAGTTCATAAAAATGTTCAAGTTCAGTCCCTAGACCTCAACGTAACGACTAACCTGGATATGTTTTCATCGGGTATTAACTGTGTAACCCCGGTACCGGATTTTGCGCGAGTCCTGATCTGATCTAATCAGAAGTCGTAGTGAATGTCCACACCTACAAAACAAAGACCAGGATGGTATCCATTGTAGTGTGGATCCGAGAACGTTAGCACAAACAAACATATGATTATACAGACACTCCCCCTCGAAAGATGCTATATATATATATATATGCAAGCCTCCCCCTACACACATGCATCCTAACAGATCCCCAGCTCCCCCTAGACCTTAGGCGGGAGGTCTAACATTCCTAACTTGCTTATAAGGAAGTAATGGCGTTTCTCATCAAAGGCCTTAGTGAACAGATCAGCAAGCTGAAGGTCACTTTCCACAAAATACAGTTCAATATTACCTTTTTCGACATGATCCTTGATGAAGTGGTATCGGATGTCGATATGCTTTGTTTTGGAGTGTTGTACTGGATTTGCGATAATCAGAATGGCACTTTGAGAGTCGCAGTAGATTGGGATCCGGTTCATGGTGTATCCGAAGTCCGCCAGTTGGGTTTTCATCCATAGAACTTGTGAGCAACAACACGCGGCCGCAATGTATTCACACGTGTTCAAGTTCTGTTTGCGTGACGACCAACTTACCAACTTGTCCCCGAGGAATTGGCAGGCTCCGGATGTGCTCTTCCTGTCCAACTTGCAACCTGCATGATCAGAATCTGTGTAGCCAATTAGCTCAAAACTAGAACCCTTTGGGTACCAAAGGCCAATGTCTGGCGTGCCCTTCAGGTACCTAAGGATTCTTTTCACAGCCTTAAGGTGTGAATCACGTCTCGTCGCACTGATAACGAGCACAGATACCCGTGGAGAATACAATGTCAGGTCTACTAGCCGTGAGGTATAGCAAGGAACCAATCATTGCCCGATATTTCTTTAGATCTACCGGCTTGCCAGACAAGTCGGCGTCCATTTGAAATGATCTGGACATTGGAGTAGCAGCAGAGTTTGAACCAACCACATCAAAACGTTTTAATAAATCGTGAACATATTTTGATTGGTTTATGAAAATGCCGTCAGGGCACTGACGGACTTGAAGTCCCAAAAAGAATGTCAGTTCACCCATCATACTCATCTGAAATTGTGATTTCATAGTGAGCTCAAACTCTTTGCACAACTCAGGCTTTGTAGACGCAAAGATGATGTCATCCACGTATATCTGTACAATGATTAAATCATCACCTGATTTACGAAGGAATAAGGTGGGGTCGATTGTACCTTTCTTGTAGCCAGCTCCTAGCAAATAGATAGTAAGAGTTTCATACCATGCTCGTGGAGCTTGCTTGAGACCATAAACTGCCTTGTCTAACGCGTAGACATGGTCTGGAAACCTCGGATCTACAAACCCTTCGGGTTGTTCAACATACACCTCCTCACGAAGGACACCATTCAGGAACGCACACTTGACGTCCATTTGGTAAACCATCATATTCTTGTGAGCGGCGTACGCGAGAAAGATCCGTATGGCTTCTATCCTTGCAACCGGCGCAAACGTCTCGTCGTAATCGATACCCTCTTGTTGGCGAAATCCCTTGGCGACCAAACGAGCCTTGTTGCGAATAACAAGGTTGTTTTCATCCTTTTTGTTCCGGAAAATCCATTTTAAGCCGATGATGGACTTTCCCCATGGTCGTTTTACCAGGCGCCAAACCTTGTTCCTTTCAAACTCTGCCAATTCATCTTGCATGGCTCTTACCCAGTCCGGGTCTGACAGAGCTTGATCGATTTCAGATGGCTCAAATTCGCTTAAGAAACAGGCGAAGAGACCTAAGTTATCAGATTTCTTTGATGATCTAGTTTGGACATTCCGAGATGGACTCCCGATGATCTGGGATGGAGGATGACTTCTTGACCACTTTCTTGAGTGAGGAAGAGTGACATAGGACTCTTGGTTGTTCGTTGCGTCGTTCTCATCTTGCACGACAAAGTTGCTTGACTGGATTCCTCCGGAAGGACCACCTGTATTCCTTCCCAGTGGCTCAATATTCAGAACAACTTCCAGTCTGGGCTCCCGAACTACTTGAGCATACGATCTTTGAGATGTGCTTGGAGATGGTTGCGGAGCGGCTTCAGCGACCGGAGCACGAACAGGTGTGGAATTCTGTGCTACAACGGGTTCTTGTGAAGCTTCTGAAGGTTGCTCGTTAGATGAATTCTGAGGTGGTGAGACCACTGGTTCTGTAGTCGTATTCTGAGCGGAAGTAGTAGCCTCAGATGTGCTTTCCGTCACGAAAGCATCGGACGATACAGACGTCGTGGAGTTTCCAGGTGCAGCAGGTACGATGATCGGACCAGTTAAGATCGGTAAATCATAGTCTGAAGGATCTATAAAATCTGAATCAAAGGTGTTAGGTCTAAAATCTGTGCGCGGTGGTGCATTAGGCATGTCAGGCAGAATAGCATCAGGATTACTAGAGCTAGCATCAGAGAGAGTTTCGGTTTCAGAGAAATCTACATTGGCACTTTCCAGGATGGTTTGGGATTGTTTGTTGTAAACCCGATAGGCCTTTGAGTGTGGTGAGTATCCTATGAAGATAGACTCATCAGCCTTGGGATCAAACTTTCCCAAATCGTCCCGGTCATTCAGAATATAACACTTACAACCAAATACCCGTAGATGCTTGATGTCCGGCTTGCGCTTCTCGATCATCTCATAAGCTGTCTTTCCGGTTCGCTTGACGATGAGAGTGCGGTTTTGCGTGTAGCAAGCTGTTGCTACTGCTTCGGCCCAAAATGATTTCGGAACGCCGGAATGAGCCATCATGGATCGTGCTGCCTCGACTAACGTCCGATTCTTCCTTTCCACTACCCCGTTTTGTTGAGGGGTACGCACGGCGGCGAAGTTGTGAGAGATCCCCACATGTTCAAGGAAGGATTGCAACTTCGAGTTGCGAAATTCGGTTCCGTTGTCGCTCCTCAACTTCTTCACCTTTAGATTCAAGGAAACTTGGATCCGTTTGATGAAGGCAATGATCCTATCCGCAACATCAGATTTGGCACGAAGAAATTCAAGCCAAGTGAACCGAGAGAATTCGTCAACCATGACTAGCATGTATTTCTTTCTTGCTAGACTTTCAATCCTCATCGGCCCACAAAGATCCATGTGTATCATGTCGAGTGGACTTCGACAATTAGTTTCCAACTTGGGAGGATGGGAACTTCTCTTCATTTTTCCTAACGCACATGCAGGACAAAGTGTGTCCTTGGAGAGGCGTGTCTCAGGAAGTCCACTGACCAAGCCTCTTGAAACCAGCTTGTTCATGTCTTTGAAGTTCTGATGACATAGCCGTTGATGCCATAACCAACTGTCCGCCTTGGTAGCTTTCGCGAGCAAACAGATTTTGTTGTCTGGTTTTGATAGATCTTCAAACTGAGGATGTGATTGGGGAATGCATCTGAAGACGGTGGTGTACAGATTCCCAGTTCTGCGTGCAACTAGAACGGGATCCTCATCTTCCGTGTTCACAGTAGCTCCGTACATGAATTGCTTGCACCAGTAGCCATTGTCACAAAATTGGCTTGAACTGAACATGTTATATGCCAAACCCCTCACATACCTCACCTGCTTGATTATATACTTCCCATCTGTGATGCTTCCATACCCCTCTATCCTTTTAGGTCTTGAGTCAGCCATCTTGACGTATCCCTCAAACTTTTCAACGAAGTCAAAAAGGAAGGACCGATGACCAGTCATGTGTCGATGGGCTCCGGAATCTATGTACCACACATGACTGACCTGCAAAAGGATTAAACTTGTTTAGGGACCCATTGCCCAATGGGTTCCTTAGGGTTAGATGAAGCAGGTACAACACTCGGTGCAGTCTCCTTTTCGGATTGCTCCTTAGGCATAGGGGACTGTACTGAGGAGGAGGTTTTAGAGTTTCCTCTTCGCCTCCTTCGTCTCTTATGAGACTTGGCATTTAAATTATGAGCATTTAAAGAACTAGTCACACCAAAGCGCAAGAGATTATCAAACATAGTGCACATGTCATTCCTAAAAGTAGCAAAAACATTGTTCAAATTCCCATTACGGGTTACAGACAAGTTTGAATCAAATCCTACACTAGGTGGGGCATGGCCTAGACCCGCACGGTTAGGACCACGCCACTTAGGGAAAGCAGAAATGGGGTTGTTCCTTCCTTGATCCTTTCTTGGTGGCTTCACATTCTGTCCACCATCTTCTTTCCTCCCAACTGCATTAGAAGCAATGTGTGAGTTAGAGGACGGTTTGTGTGAAATGGATTTACCACCTTTTCCAGATGACGGTTTTTGAAAATTAGGTTTTGTGGAATTGAAAGGTTGTTTCTGATTAGGTTTGGCCCGAGAGTTCTCACCCACTTCAAAGGAGCTTGAATTGAGCTCAAGACTTGTTATGGGTTTCGCTGATACACAAGCATCAGTAGATTTGGAATTCTTGTTCTGGAGACCTTTGGGTGCGTGAGGCTTAACTGACTTCCCTTTGTCAGTACCAACACATTTTTCACCCGTGGGTTTGTTTATCTCAGAACTGGATGCAGGTGTAACAGTGGGCTCATCGGGTTTGGTTGGAACGCTTACCCTTTTCTTAGGAACGAATCCGGAAGGATCATCACCCTCATCCAAGAATATCTTAAGGTTATATTCAACAGTAGGGTCTTGGACGGTCTTAGGGTCACTGATCCTATGGTGTGAGCTAAGGACAGTCTCATCATCATCTGATTCTATCGAGCAAAGATTTTCAAAATCAAGGACTTTCTTTTTCGAAAGGGAATTGGACACCAGTTGGTTAGATAAAGATTGGCGATAGTTAATCCTCTCTTCATGAAAAAGTTCTTTTGTTAAATCAAGGTGAATGTCTGTGAGGACGTATCGAGTTTGAAGATCTGCAACCTTCGTTTTGAAGATGGTAAAAGAAGAGGTTGCAGTTTCACACTCAGAAGAGAGCCCAATTCTCTCGGCATTAGCCTCAAGAAGGTCCTTTTCAAGTGTGAGAACCAATGTGTCCTTTTCCGAGACAATCGCTCTTAGATTCAGAATCTGATGTTGACAGGCATCTAAGTCCATGGCCTTCAACCTAAGCTCAAAAATCTCCTTCTCCAGCTTGACTAGGTCCGGACTCTTAGTTGCGGAAACATCCTTTGGGGGGATAACTAAGGCGTCCTCTGAAAATTCCATCTCCCTAGAGTCATAACTTGAGTTCAGGTTGGAATAGTCTATGGGAGGCATCGCTACCTTAGGAGTTCTGGCTTTGATGCTTTCCCAGTCTGTTTTGGTATTCCTAGGATCCTTAGCTGGAGTGAAGATTGGTCCTATGGGAGTGGGACTGGTGGGAGGACTGTTGGACAAAGTATCGGACAGACTAGTGGTCCTAGTGATGACTTCTCCATTGATCACTTCACTAAAGGTCACAGACTGTCTAACAAACTCTTCAGTAGTGATTCCTCCTACAAAAGCTGGTTTAGGCTTAGATGCAGACATGTTCTCAAAGGTGTACAGGTTGGACGGAGCTTTATCTAGGATGTTCTTCTCTGAGTGTCCTAGTCCGGGCTTAGCTTGATAGAAAGGATTATTATTGGCATGAGCAGTGAGAATATGCAGAGTCTGTTCAGATTGACCCCTCTTGAGATTGTTGTCTTCAAGCTCTTTGATTTTTGAAAACAGTTTGGTTCTTTCTTCCGAAAGCAATTTAAATTTGAGCTCGAGTTCTCCATGACTACTTTTCAGTTCGTCGTGAGATGAGTTAAGGGACAACAGTTTGTTCTCAAGATTAGTCTCTCTAATGTTAGACTCGAGAGTTTCACGATTGTAACTTATTAATAAGTCCTCGTAAGAGCTCTTGTACACAGCACTGTCGGTTCTGAATTTCGTGACGAGAGTTCTCTCCGTTTGGAGATCTCTCTCAAGTGCACTAATTTTAGACTCCAACAGCGCTGTGCAGTCAGATATATCGGGAATAGAGGATACCTCGAAGGCGTCGTTGTTGTATTGCAGGCCGGCTTCAGCTTCAAAGTCGACCACTTCGGTGTTGCCACTGTCCGGCGCCTCGAAGTCAGCCATTAAACAAGGTCCACTGACCATGTGATCCTCTTCGTCCGAACTCTCTCCTTCGACCACCCAGTTTTCCTCTTCCACTAACAGGGCCACGCCCTTCTCTTTCTGTCTCATGAGAGCAGCCTTCCTCTCAAAGTAAGCGGCATCTTTGTACTTCGCTTTGCAGTCCTTAGCATAGTGGCCAGGCATCCCGCATTTAAAGCAGGTGGGCCCATGGCCAGAAGCTTTGCCTTGAGATGACGGAGTGGGTAGAGGATTCTGGATTTGAGCACAGTTTACTCCCGACTGCTGTTCACTGATTTGAACACCTTTCCCGTGTGGAGGTTGCTTGGGGTGACTTCCACCGCTGAAGTTTCCACCATGGTTGTTCTGATCACCTTGCCCGGTCCTTCCTTGATCATAGCTCCCAGAATGTTGATCATAACCTTGTCCAGAAAGGTTTTGCCTGTATCCACTGTCTTGGTTGTTGTAGCTAGAACCATGCTGATTGTATCCAGTCCCTTGAGAGTTGCCCTGATAGATGCTTCCATTTCCTGAGTTTCCTTGATACTCCAAAAAGGTGTTGTCAGGCCTGAAGTTGTTCCCGAATTTTCCACGACCACCTCTTCCACGATCAGATGACTGAAATCTACCCCCTTGTGGGTAGTGACCTCTTCCTTGAGCAAATGAAGGTTGTCCGCCTCTTCCCGGACCAAAACGGTTTCCACCATGAGAGTTTGAACGGTTGAATCCCCGATTAGCTGTTAATCGTTGCATTTTGTGTGAGATCAATGCAAGGGATTCATTCATGTTGTGCAGTTCCTCATCAGTGACGGTGATGATCGTTGGATCATTGTAGTTATCACTGTGTGGATAGTAGTCTTGACTCACATCATAGTGGTAGTCTTGGTAGAGTTCTTCCGGTTAGGGATTCACCGATAAGTTTGATCCTCCATGGTGCACTGCAGCTAGTGCAAGAGGGTCAATAGCTTTCCTTGGTTTGTTGCTGGTGATGTATTCCTCATGTTGGACCATCATGCTGAACAGGTCATGGAGACCCATTTGTCCAAGGTTCCTGCTAAGTTGGATGTTAATGGCCAGGTTTCGCCATTCTGCATTTAAGTTCTTCAAGAACTTCACGTTCACCTCATAGCGTGATTTCTCAACCTTCAGTCTTCGAAGATCGTTGACTAGGGAGTTCAAACGCTGGTATGAGTCATGCAATAATTCACCTTCTCTCGCATGAAACCCTTCGTAGGCATTCATGGCTGATTCCTTCTGGAATTCTGAAGCAGTATCTCCCCCTTGCATTTGTTGTTCTATTTCGATCCAGATATCCCGAGCATTGTCGAAACTGTCGACGCGAGAATACATGTCATTTGGGAGAGACATGATGAGAAGAGACATTGCACGCTTGTCGATTTCGTGACGTTCGCGTTGTTCTTGATTATACAGGTGATAAGGTTTCTCCACCGTGTACGAGGGCAGAAGTGGACAGGTGTCGGTTTCAGGTACTTCGGCGATAGTGACTGTAGGTCTTACTGGACCTTCTCTGATTGACTTCATCAGGTTTCTATCAAGTTGATCGAGAAAATGGATCATCCTAAGCTTCCATTGAGCATATTCTCCCATGACGAGCACTGGGGGACGTGACTCAGACCCCATGCTTACTATTTCTCTCGACATCATATCCTTTTAAGAAAGATCCCCTTCGAGTGAATAACTAGGGTTAGGAAAAAGCTTTTGACAAAGACTGTTCGGGCGAGCACTCGTGACACAAATAGCCTTGTAAAGTTTAAAATTTTTGAAAAAAATGGCTAAGTGTCGGATTTGAGACGAAAATTGAAAATTTCCGAGTCAAAGAGTGCGAGACCTGATTCGGGATCGTGAGATTCCCAGTTCAGATCTGGCCAAGAAACCCGATTCCGGTAATGAAGATTCCCGATTCGGGAATAGACAAAACCCGAATTGGATGAACAGTGCTATACCCGATTCGGGTAAGTGGCAAACCCGATTCGGACCAAATTTTGAGCAACCCGGTTCGGGAAACTCGTTACCCGATTCGGGAAACCGAAGTTTTCCTGATTCGGGGAACGTGTGTACCCGATTCGGGTTTTGGTTCACTTGCCCGATTCGGGTTTCTTGAGCTGATGAATCAGTTCAAAAATCCCGATTCGGGTAAACAGACCAGAAGCTCCGAAAAACAGCTCAAAATATCAAAAACCACTTCTTAAATCAGTGAAAAATGAACCAATTTGTGTAAAACAAGTGTACAAATCTTTTGAAATCACTTATCACTTAAAAACAATACTATAAGAGAAGATTTGAGGCTCAAAAGGAGCAAAAATGGTAAAACTCAAGCTTTTTCAAAAAAAAACCATTTCAAACCATTTGGAATGCAAAAACCTCCTAGAAATTCACCAAAGGTTGTGCTCTGATACCAAATGTGAATCCCAGATTGTAGAGGATGATAGATGGAGAGAAAACTAAGACAAATGATTAAGCAATGATGAGCAAATAGTGGTGAGAATGTTGGTAGAATAATGTTGAGAAGACAAGAGAAAGGAATACTTCTTGGGATTGCTTCTCATTCAATATGGTAGGCTACAAAACATCTACTAACATCTACCCTAAACCCTAGGCTATAACAATGTTTATATAGCACTAGGAATAGGGAAATTACAAAACAAGCCCTTAGAGTCTATGACTCTTTACAAAAGAGGGCAAACATAAACTAAAGCTAATACTAGATAAATGAAAATACTGGATAGACCCTTGACTTCTTCACAACCTCAAAGTAGGGTCTAACATATATACACAAGAGAATTTGTGTATTGATATATGTATTGATAGCGGCATACACATTGATGATAGCGGCATACACTTGTTTCTTTCTGCCATACACACATACACATTGATGATAGTGGCATATATATATATATATATGTATTGATAGCGGCATACACACATATTTCTTCATAGCGGCACCCATACACACATAGATGGTGAAGAAATATATAATAGCGGCACCCATACACACAATATTTATGTGTTGGCCGGAAAATTCGCCGGAGCCGCTAATAGCGGCTGCCGGATAGCGGCTCATTGGGTATATTATGAATTTTTGGGAGAGATTGGCTAGAAGATGAATTGCATTTTTGTGGATGGCTATAATAATTAATTTCTCAAGGGATTAAGGGAACAATGTCCAAATTCTTTATTACATTTTTTCATCTTATCTCTTTTTTCTCACATGATCCATCATCTCTGTCTCTCTCTCTCTCTCTATATATATATATCTACACACACATATACATATACATACATACACACACACAACTTGAGATCACTTGAGACCAAACAGGTTTTAGGAGACCACCTATATAACATTGAACCTTTACAACAAAATACTTTTACCTTCATAGTATTTTTTTTGTGAAGGTTTGGGGTTTTATATACCTTCATAATTTTTGTTGGAAATTTTTAGTGTTATTTTCTAGTCTCGCAAAAAAACGTTGGTCTCAAATAAAATCTTTTGTGTGTGTGTGTGCGCACGTGTGGTGGTGGTGGTTTAAATGAGAAGAATCTCCATTTCGTGGAAACATGAGAACACCTATCACATGTAATGATACCTGTTACGCGTGAGTGAACCGTTGGTGAGCAAATGGCGTGCTCAACCACTCAGATCACCCGCTTATCACATTTATATCATAATATATGATTGAGTATAATATCACAAGCGATCTACTATATATATTAAAAGCTTATTCTTGCATGTTTGTGAAATACATATCTTTTTATTTAAACATTATCATCGCATCATTTATAATTATAAGATGTTCAATAAGATAAAACTTTATTGGCAAAATTAAGGAAAAAAAAACATTATATTCCCCATAGTTTTCTACCGATATTCATTTAAATTATAATAATCTATATATAATAAAAGAGTAACTCATTGACACGTGTCGCGCTCTGGTGAGTCATTACCACATCATATGCATATGTGTCATGTGTCATGTTGACACATGACACTGATTCAAAATTTAAAATTATTAAAAATTAATCCAAAATTATCTATTAAATATAACAAACTTTATCTCTATCTATTGGTATGAAGTCATCTATATCTCTATCTCTCTCCCTAAATTGATATTTAAATACTAAGCAGATTCAACAAAAACCGTATAAACCTTACCTTTTCCATTTTAATTTTTCAAGTTCGTCCATTACTCTTTTTGCAAACGTCTTAGGTAAGTTCGTCAACCATTTTTTTCGAAGAACATTCATGCATAATTTTTTTTATTATTTGTTTTTTTTAATATTTGAAGAATGGTAAGAAAATTTGTGTCATTGTTTTCTTATGATGAACTAAAATATATGGTTTGATTTCCTCCTGATTTACTTTTTTTTTAGCTTTTTTGATCTCAATCAGTAGAAGCATAACTAAATTTTCTTCTCCACATTATATAATAATTTATATTTGTATTCATGTAACTAATTGATAAACGTCATTAAATAGAAAATAAATATTTAATTTTAAATATAGTGAACATAATCATTGAGTTTTAATATAATAGTTAATTAATATTTTTATAACAAATTATTGTTAATCGTATCCATTATTATATTTCAATCCAAGTACACTTTTGTATGTATACATTTCTCTTTATATGTGAAAGTATATTAACGTCATTTTAAAGTCAAAGATAGTTTATAGTTTGATCTATAAAATGTCTTTGTTATATTTTCGTTGTTGATAATTTGATATCAATTGAATTAAATTAAAAATAAATAAAGTTTGTGCTTTTTTTTTTTAATATAATTAATGTATTTGATAGATAATAATATTGATGTTAAAATATCAATAGCACAACAATTCATATTTGTAATATAAGGTTTTTGGCATGACTTAATTTCTTGAAATTATCCCGTGTATTACACGGGATCAAAACTAGTAAATTAATATATTATTACTACGGTTTTCAAAAAGCGTTATTTAGAACCTCACACTATTTGGTCTTTTTAGTTTACACTTAATTGCACTATTGGTTCCTATTTTAAAATTATTACATATTTGGTTTTTGTGGTTTATATTAGATTGCACTATTGGTCCACTAACCCTAACTTTATGTGAAATCAATTTGTGAAACATAGGGACCAATAGTCAGTGCCGTTCCTGACATTTTATAGGCCCTGGGCGAGATGTTAAAAAGGGCCCTTGCTAAGTGCGAAAAAGAACTTTAATATATAGTTTTTATAATTAAAAAGTATTGAATTTTAGATAAACTAATTCATATAAAACCATTCTTTGAGTATTTTCAGACATATAATCAATCATTAACTATTTTTAAATTAATACTATCTACTATATCATTTTTATGTAGCATAGCCATTAGTTTCACCATAAAAGACATCATATGATATATATATATATTGACGTTATTTGGAGTCACAATATTGAATAGTCATAGTAACACTCACTATAAAAAGATGGATTTAAAGTAAAAGGGTTTTATTAGCTATTTTATAGGACACGTTTGAAAGAAGCCCATAAAATCATAATTTTATGGGACACTTATTGTGATTATAAATATTAGTTAATATGACAATTTGTTTAAAAACATATGTAAAACTTGTAAAATGCAAAAGAAATGTCCTAAAAACATATTATAACAATTTTAGATCAGACGTTTTTGGTATGCTTTTATAAACTTGAGTCTTATAAAGTTCAAAGTATTTTATTACGAAGCTTAGACATTTTAGGTGTTTTATAATGCCAGTTTTAATACTAAATATGTCAAAGAATAATCAATTAAGTAGTTTTAGACTTTGGCCCTAAATAAAAAACTTAGAGAAACAATAACGAATACTATAAAGTGAACGACCAATTAAATTTTTTTACATACTTTCTTTGACAATGTAATTAATTATGTTTTAGGCCTTAAGATAATCCCCAAAAAAGATCATATTAGATATTAAAACATTTGTGTCACTTTTATTTACAACTTTTTTATTACTACTATATGTAAAATTTTGGGCCCCTACTTTTTGAGGGCCCTGGGCATACGCCCGGCCCGCCCCCCTCCAGGCATGGCACTGCCAATAGTGTAATATAGTGTAAATCATAGGGATTAATAGTGTAAACCATAGGGACCAACAATGCAATATAATGTAAATCATAGGAACCATTTCCATAGTTATTTTAAAATAGAAACCAATAGTGCAATTAAATGTAAACCACAAGGACCAAATAGGTAATTTACTCTAATTTAAAACATATAATTAAATTAAACCACAAATTACATATTTTATACATAGAAAATTTTAAATAAAAATTTCTAATTTATAAAACATTCATTTCAAATAAATAGATTAATACGTCCAACCGTAGACCAGTATTACTTAATCAATTAGAGGTTATGACTGTTTGGTAGACGGTCAGAGGTTATGATTACAGAACCTCTGAACCGGTCAGCGTCTACCATATCATTCAGAACCGCCATTTGCTCTCGATACGATCTCTCTTTCTTCTCGTTATTGTTGGCTCTTCGTATCTCCCCTATCAATCTTGTAGGTATGTGAAAAAAACACTTATCTAATTCTATTTCTATTTCTATTTCTAGGTTTAACACAATGGTTTATGTGGTATTTGGAAACAATAATTTGTGTTTGGGTATGATTTCTTTTGGGTTTCTTTAAGGTCCAAAGATTTTGTTTTAATATCTCTTTGTCTTGATTCTTGATTACCCCACTTTGATTTTATCTTGATTTGTTGTTATTCCACTGTGTTCATGTTTTTATTTTTCTTGACCACCAAGTGTTTGATAAAAGTTCTCAATGAGATTCTTTTTGCTGAAAGACTTTGTATTATAGATATTCCTTGTGGCTGTTATATAAAATGGCTAAGAGATCTTGGAAGTTATACTGCTTAATTGGTTAAGACAATAACCATAGGTTGTTTGTAAATGTAAGAAACTTGTATGCAGGTCACTGATGCACTTACCTTGCTATTACAAGTTTTTTTGCAGACAACCATAGAGTTTTTTGCATATTACATGATGGTAGTTAGTAGTTACCCTTGTTATGGGAATGATGAAATAGGAGGATTCATTTAACATGATGGTTTAGATTTAGGTTTGAAATGTTGGAGTTTTGTCATTGGAATCAACTCTAAGCCAAGGCTAAGTTGTCGTTTTGTTTTTTAAGAGGTCTAAAGTCTGAAGTCTGATTTCACATCTAAAAAGTAAGAGGTGGATGGTGTACCTTTTAAAATTTCATTGGGTGGTAAGAGGTTTTGATACCTTTTCTTAAAAATAAAACAAACAGTCTTAAGTCTGCAAACCTCTTAATTTCAGACTTGAGAGGTTTTAAGAGGTATATATTAAAAAACATACAGCCCCTAAATGAGTTTTAAAGATGCAACAACATCGATCGGAAGGTGTGTTGTTATTTGTCAACAAGTTTTAGACCCATCTTTGTGATTTTGGCCCTCTCCATGCCGATCAACAAAAAAAGATGTTTTTGCTTAATCTAGAACTTGAATGATCAATATTGTGTTTTCATTTATATTTGCAATGTGGCAATAGTAATTTATATGTTTTTTTTTTGTAATTTATGTTTGCAAAGTTATATATATGCAAGGTAATTTATACTTTAAAACATTTGCCAAACAATCATTTATCAGTTAACATTAGATCATACAGTGGTTTAAAATGGTATTTTTTTGTCATTCAGACTTTCCCTTCAGAGCACTTACTAAACAGTAATTTTTCACTCTGCACTAGATCATATAGAGATAGAGCCTCTTAATCATTTTGCACCAAATCATTCAGCATTTGCCAAACAGCCTTAGTCTTTTTCTTTGTTATTTGCATTTTGCTTCTTTTGGAAGTGAAGACTCAAAATACAAAATTAAACAGACCAACACATTATGCTCATTGTCTAACTTGAAAAAATGAATATGTCGAAGAACCCTAACATCACACCAATTCATAAGGAAAAAGGGCAACTCATGTCGAAGGAGCAAATATAATTGTGATTTGTGAAGATGAGATGAGTAGGCAACTTCAGTAGATTCATAAACAGAGAAACCCAATGAGATTCATACCTTTGGCTGTCACAAATTTATTGTTTATATAAAATTGCTATGAGATCTTGGAAGTTATACTACTTAATTGGTGAAGATAATAACCATAGATTGTTTGCAAGTGTAAGAGAATTTTATGCAGCTCACTGATGCACTTAGCTTGCTATTACAAATTTTTTGCATATGACATCATGGTAGTCACCCTTTTTATAGAAATGATGAAACAGGAGGATTCATTTAACATGATGGTTTAGGTTTAGGTTCCCTTTGTAATATTGGAAATTTGTCTTTGGAATCAACTTTTTAAGCCAAGGCTAAGGGGCTGTTTGTTTTAAAAAAAATACCAACTCTGAAAGTTAAGAGGTTTGTTGACTTTAGACTGTTTTATTTTAAAGAAAAGACCTGAAAAACCTCTTACCGTCCTCTGAACTTTAAGAGGTGCACCATCGACCTCATATTCTTTAGATGTGAAATTAGACTTCAGACCTCTTAATTTATTGAATTCTAGATAAATAAACTTCAGATAGGATATACTGGGGTAGAGGAAAGGTCTACTTACATCGTACCCTCTGTAGACCTCACCTTTAAACCTAACCAAACAAATCCAGTATATCCTATCTAAAGGTGGGGTCTACGAGGGTAAGATGTATGCAGACCTGACCTTCATAAAAAGATTAGAGCCGTTGTTTCTGTTAAGACCCGTATCAAATATATATTGGGTTCGTTTGGTTTGTAAAATTTAAGGGTTGTTCTATGTACAAATTGCTTGTCAGAAATGGAGAATGCGATACAAGCAGCAGAACAAACATCTTTTGGGGACAACAAATCAAAGATTTCTCATGTCAAGAAGCTCTTGTTTAGGCGAATGTTGATAGGGGTAAACGATGGGCGGTTTTTTATGGGCGCGTTTTACTGTATGGACAAACAAGGAAACATTATTCTTCAAGATGCTGTTGAGTATCGAAGTACTCGAAGATCTTCTCCTTCCCCAATGGAACAAAGGGGTCTTGGTCTCATACTAATTCCTTCGTCTTGCAGAACTTCTTGTCATGTGGATTGTTCGATTGATGAACAACTCTCGTTACTCTCTCTTCAGGCACAAAAGTAAGTTTTCGGGATTTCAGATGTTTTTGTTCTTGTTGACTATTGCTTATTTGATAGAATTATAGAAACAGTTGAATGTAATTTGTTGACGATGCTTCTCTAAAAAATTGGAGTGGAATGTAATTTTTGTCGGGATTTTAACTTTTTGCTTCTACATTTTAGAGAAATCATAAAGGATCTGTTAGAGATACTTGTTAAAAAACTGGCTTGATTTAATACTAATGTATTTGACAAACTTCAATATGGAATTTTCGATCCAATGGAACATTGCAAAACATGAACCAGATTGGATAGAACAATTTGGAAGTGGGCATCTTTGCCAAATGGATAAGCAGAGGTAGACCTAGAAATTTTTAACTATAAAAGTAAATTTGTTGAAATATTCCAAAATATTAGCATAGATTTGTTGGTTTTTTGTCCTTGTCTAGAAGGAACCATGTTCATGTCCTAGCATTGAGGGGGCGCTTGGTTGGAGGTATTACAGGGTCAGGAATGGGAATGATAATGAAAACAGTTGCTTGGTCTGATATTATATAATGGAATCATTCTTGCAGATCCATTAATTTCCATTCCTGACCAAATTGGAGGGAATGAAAATTTTATTTCTACTTAGTTCTTTTTTCCACATATCATTCCATCTTTTGATGTTAAATGGAACATCTTTTGTATTTTCAAAGTGGAGAAGAATATTTTTTTAATATGAAACAATTTTTCATTGATTATAGTGGCTTAACCAAGCAGCATCAATGCAATGCTCATTTTCATTCTCATTCTCCTGCATTCCCATTTTCATTTTCATTCTCATTCCCTAAAACGAACCAAGCACCCCCTGAATTTTTGTTTTACAGAGGTCAGAGGTATATAAGAACACCAAAATTCTAGCTAAAAATTAAGAAATTTGACAACAATGGGATTTGAACAAAGATTATAATTTCGAGTAGTATATATAGTAGCACCCTTCAAAAACATCTATGTCACTTTGGTGCTATGTAGGTCCGCTCCTCTATCTAATATTTGACTCTAGACACCGCCCACTGATCTTCATAACGACTGTCTAATATTTTACTCTAGACACCACCCACCGATCTTCATAACGACTGTGGGATAGATACAGTGCAGCCACTCCAAGAGAGTAATCTAGGGGTGTTCATTTTCGGATATCCGGAATTTCGGATATCCGAAAATTTTGGATAGTGAAAATTAATATCTGAATCCGAATCCGAAATTTCGGATATCCGAAATTCCGGATTCGGATACCGGATAATCCGAAAAATCCGAAAATCCGAAATATTTGATAAAATGTCATTTTTAGCTAAAAAAACCAAAAAAATACATCATTCTTGGTACATAATAATCGTCCACATGTTTCCAATCATCAAGAAGCTAATATGACATCAAATACTTAGTTTACAAGTCTTAAATAATAATACGAAAGTCTAAAGAAACATAAGAACGTAAATTAAAAACATATATTAGAAAGTGAAAGGTCGATACTTGTGTTGAGAGTTGAGGTTCTATTTTTTAGAAAGTGAGATAAAAAGTTAACATATATTATTAATTTTTTAAAATAATATATATAAAAATCGGATATTTCGGATATCCGAATATCCGAAAATTTTCAAAAATCACTATCCGAATCCGAAAATCCGGATATCCAAATTTTCGGATATTTTCGGATCGGATGTTTTCGGGTATTCGGATGTCGGATCGGATTCGGATTTTTTTGAACACCCCTACATACAACAATGTGGCACATTAGCTTTTGTTTACTTCAATTTCATGGTTCGATTAGATGGTAAGCTGCATTTGCATCTCATCTCTAGGTGAACGAAAAACGTTGGATATGAAATTCTCCCTGCTAATCAACATGTTAAGGCCGAGATCGATTTGTTTAAGAAATTCGTGAAGAAAAACAATAGATACAGTACAAGCATTGATATCAACACGAAAATATTGTAAAAGTGTTTCCATTTACAATAAAGTTTAGGTAATTTACGCTTCGTTACACTGAGTCGACCAACTGTCAAAACCTATCTCGGTAAGCAGTCCCATAAACGATCAAGTAAGGTATGGTTTTCATGACAGTATCGATTGGTATCGCAAAGTTAACCCCAGATGACGCCCCTGTCCCTGCACCAATTTTCATCATCCATTATGCATTTGATTCATGGAACAAGATGAGACAAGATTGATAAAGTATTAAACTACCAATGTCAAATTAAAACTGTAAAAAACCTTCCACAATTCTCTCTCTCGCCCGTTTAGTCCTGTCTAGTCTCATTCAAGTACCAAAAAATACCCTCAGGGGTTGTTTGTTTACCTCTTAATAGTTCCATTAAGAGGTAACCTCTGAACCGTTAAGAGGTGAATCTTGTTTGGCAAAAAAAATTCTACCTCTTAATGATTCTAAAACGCTCTGAATGATTTTGTATTTTGCGTCTCCCATAACCATTCAGCACGCCAACTTCATTCCAAACAATTACCAAACAACCATATTTCATTTTTTGGACGAAAAACCATATTTCATTTTGCACTATATCATAAGAGCCTCTAAATTATTCTGCACCTAACCATTCAGCATCCGTCAGAGCACCCTTAATGAGTATGAAATAAAAGAAATGTATACCTTTTCGAGTGAAAGTTGCGGTATTAACACCAATAACTTGGCCATGGGAATCAAGCAAGGGTCCACCTGAATTTCCTGCACAACAAAATTAAACCAAAAATTCATATAAAATAAACCATAACACGACTAATAATATATTATTGGTCTAGATTATGAAATTACCTGAATTAATAGCTGCATCTGTTTGAATGGCTCCTCTAATGGCACCTCCATTTGGTGAAGGTATTTCCCTTCCTAACCCACTCACTACCTGCCATGATTCTATGTTTATATAATGTTTCCCTGGAAAGCCCACTAATAGATCTTATATGTTACTGTGGGATATACTGGGTCTGTTTGGTTTGATTTAGGCTGTGTTTGACAAAAATAAGCTAGCTGATAAGCTATCTTATAAGCTAGTACATGTTTGGATGGACCATAAGCTAGCTTATTGAAATGCTAGTTGGAGTAGCATTTCAGGAGCTTTTTGTAGCTTTTTCCAATTATACCCTTGTTAATATTAATTATTATACCCAAGATACCCTTTTTGGTCATTTTATATATTCATAAACTAGTTTTTTTCCAAAACATAATTTATTCATAAGCTAGCTTATCAGCTACTAGCTATCTTATTACTTATCACCTACCAGCTAGCTTATCAGCTAGTTTGCCAAACACAACCTTAATATATGTGCATGATAGCATAGTTGCTATAAAATTTGGATGTCTTACTTACCCCAGTGGTTAATGTGTTCTCATATCCATAAGGATTCCCGATAGCGTAACAGCTCTGGCCCACGTTTAGTTTACGAGCGCTGCCTATGCTTACCGGCTTCACTTCGATCCCTTCAACATCCACCTGCAAAGACAAGTATGAATAAATCATCACCGGTGTTCATTTCCTATTTCTCTCTATTGTTTGCTTTTTACCCACCTTTAGGACAGCCAAATCGTATGACGGATCAACACCAATAATCTTTGCATCTCTAGACAAACTTTTGCCTGTTTTATCGACTAGGAAAACCTGAATGAGAAACAGCCAGCTGAATTTATTAAGCTATAATTTGGTATTAAGTAGAACCAACCCAAACGGTTTGATTATGATTCATGTATCAATGCAATAGACTAGTATGAGAACCTTACAACGTTGTCGCCCATTTTGATCAGTAGCCAACTTTTCAACAACGTGATAATTCGTCACCTGCCATACATTTATAGCGCGTAAGTAAAATGTACATTTTGTTATACCACAAAAAACAAATGCTAAATTTACACATCCATTGAATCTTTTAAATGAATGACCTTCTGACAGATTTAAGAACATCAAATGCCTCTTTCATAACACAAGAATGAATCAAAATTTGTTAAAAGGGCTGTGCATTTAAAAAAATATATATGTTAGAAAATTGTTCTTCCAAATAACCCTTTTCATTTACGACATTTGGCGTTCATATGGTGTCATTGTGGAGGACAAATTGAGATCGGACCCACGAAAGAAGCGTTTCCATATATATAGAGTCGGGTTCAAGGGGAAACCTCAAAAAAGTGGAAAACTGGGGAACACTTTGGTAGCCCTTTCATTTGAATGGTATGCACTTGTACATACAAGTAATTTGTAACACGTGTATAAAAACTAAAAAACAACTTAATTTACTAATATGCTCAAGTGCATACTGTCCAGAGGAATCGCTATCAGAGGGTTCCTCGGTTTACAAATTTTTTTGTTTGAGGTGTTCCCCTGAACCTACATGCTTAACCTGTGTATCAAAATGAAATATAGCAATAGAACGATATCATACAATGTGACCAAAGTTATCCCAAATGAAGCCTGAACCCGTCCCTTCGACTATCGCTTTCTCATCATCTACCATCACAACCTCGTCAGAGCTTTTTGGGTTATTGACGATTTCAAGGTCTTTGATGAAAACCACGGATGGTGATGTTTCCTACACACATCACATGAATGAATGTTATAGCGTCAAAGAAAATTCATCATATGGTTTTGATAATACATCAAATGGTACTATATAATGTATTTGATAATACCAAATAATGTTGCTCAAGTCGTGTTTTAAGACATGCACTTCATAACTTCTTCATTGGGTGCTTGCTACACACACCCACCCCCCCCCCCCCCCCCCCCCCACACACACACACACACAGAGAGGGAGGCAGTTCAAGGGGAAACCTCACAGAAACAAAAAACCGAGGAACACCCTCGTAGCCTTCCATCTGGACCATATGCACTTGTGCATTTGGGTAATTTGAGTTGTTTTTTGGTTTTTATGCACAGATGCATTATGCACGTGTGCATATTACAAATTACCCATATGGACAAATGCATACGGTCCAGAAGGAGGGCTACGACACTGTTCCTTGGTTTTCCGTTTCATTAAGGTTTTCCCTTGAACCTGACCCTATATATATAAGTAGTTTCAACAACATTGTAAAGAATGAATAATAACGACTCAACGTTGGTGATTTAAGATGCATCTTGGTGTCTCGTGAGAGCATTATACGCAAACACCATGAAACGGTACATGTTTTGACTTTTGAAGCGAATTCGAAAATCACCATTAAACTAAATAAGGTTTTAAGGGTGGATGAAAGAATACCAACTATTTGGTTGAAAGATAAATAAGGGTTTGTTTGACAAATGCCTAGTGATTTGGTCCAAAGTGGTTCAAAATAGTTTAGAGGCTTTTGTATGATGCAACGTAGAATGAAAAATGATTGTTTGAGTTACAGAAAAAATTACGATTTTAACCCTTTGTATGATTTCATATACAATAAAATATGATTCTTTCATAACCCCACTGCAGATTAAAAAAAAACAATGCTATGTGTTAAATCATTAAGACTGTTATTAAACTAAGGGTAATTAATTATAAATGGACCCCTTTGAGAGGGAAATGGATAATATTATTCCATTAAACAATCATACTTTATTCGATATTAAATCATAAAAAGGTTAAAATGGTAATCTTTCTGTAATTAGTTTTCATTCCCAATACAAAGCAGTGAAGGGCAACAAATTAAGATTCGTGAAGCTAAAATTCCCCCAATAAAAAAGAACCCAAATCACATAAAATTGGAAGAAATAGAGAGTAAGAAATAAAGAAAGACCTCAAAGAGACGAACAACACGATCTTCATCCTGCTGAGTTTCATCAAGTAGTAGTTGGGCGATTGCAGGTTGTTGAAATGGTGGAGAAATTGGAGAGAATTGGAGATAGGAAACCACACTAGTGAAGATTATTGCTCTTCTTTTAGTAAGCAGATAAGAAGAGGGCAAACAAGAAGAAGAAGTAGTAAAAGAGGGCTGATTCTGATTAGAAGAAGAAGAAGAAATGGGGATAGAGGGAGGAGCGCAACCCAGAATCTCCATCACCCTTTCAATTCCAATCCCACTTCCTATTGGCTATTTCCCACACCTTTCACAACTTCCTCTCTAAATCATTTCATTCTCTCTCTCTCTCTCTCTCTCTCTCTCTCTTTTTTAAATGCGTAAATGATACCAGCAAAAGCTCTAGGATCAAGGTGGCTTGACTCGACTCATTAGTATATCAAGTCTAGTTTCAGTGGAGCTTATATGAGTAGAGAGAAAGAGGGTTGTCGGCGTGGCATTGTCGAGTATCTCACAATCTTATCTAGTCGAGAGTATTAAGTAGGTCAACTCGACTCGTTAGTATGTCGAGTCGAGTTTTGACCGAGTCGATCTTGAGTACATTGCGAGTTGTCTTCTCTCATTTACACCCCTACTGATTAATTTGTTGATATTTAAAAGTTAATTGTTAATTGGTAGTCGATTAATTAAACACTAAACTATGATTTTTGTACTTGTGATTTATGAAAATTTCTAATTTTTTTTTCTTTCTTGAATGGCAGATAACTCACGTACACAAAATCAACGAGGTATCCAGGATTCATATGGACATCTGACTAATCTCGATGACCATTGCTAAATGCTGACCCCATGAATCGAACCCGGATAGAGAGTGAAGCCATCTACTGTTCTTGCCAAAAATGTTACCAACCACTAGGCTAAATGCTTTGATTCGATTTTCAATTTTAGGTTTTAAAATTTGGTTATCATCCAAATAATTTATAATTTAGTATGGTTTTTTTATTTCTATAGTTCGTAGTTTATTATTTACTAATCATCCATCTGACTTAGCGGTATTTTAGTATTTTTAATTATTTTTGTTTAAGAAATATGTTTTTTAGAGGCATCTAACCTAATTCCAAAATTATCCCTCATCATTTTTATTTTTCAAATATCACCACAATATGTGTTATTTATTAATAACAATATAATTTTGAATTTATGATAATTATGTTTTAACCTCCCAAAAATGATTATAACTTTTGTACCGAGTTGGCGAGTTCACAAAATATTTTTGTTTCTGATTTTGAAACAAATATTGATTTTTATGAAACTATGGGCCATTATTTGGAGTTCATACATCAAAAAGCCCAACTATATAAGTTATGGGTTGAATATAAACTTGCATTTTTGGGCTTGGTAGATACTACTTCTATAAATTAACAAGATTACCCTTTTCATTTCCTTTTCCAACGTTCGACATTTAATCAGAGTTTATTTAAGTAGCGTTTGGTACGTAGATAGAATTGGATAAGACTGGACTAGACATTTCTAGATAGTACATGACAGAACAAGAGAGTAGGACAACACTGGATGGGACTGGACAGGACAAAACAATTGTCTGTTTTGTATTTGATACGCCTAGGATTGGACTGGACAAAACTAAACAAGTTCCCTAGAAAAATTATTTGATAATTTTTATAATTAACATAAAAAAAGCAAACTATATAATTTATAAAAAAATACACAATTTTCATAAAAATAAAAACACACACACACACACATATATATATATATATATATATGGTTTTTATATAACTAATGTTGATGGTTATGGTAGGGGTGGAGGTAGTGGCCAATAGTAATACTAATAGTGATGATGGTGGTGGTGGTGGTCGGTGATTATGGAGAACGTGAAGATGGTGGATAGTGGTGGTGGTGGAGGTGACCAACGGTTGTGGTGGTGGTTGCGGTGGCGATGGATAGTTGTATAGGTGGTGGTGATAGGTAATCGATAGTAGTTGTAGAGGTGGTGGAGAAGGTTGTTGTACTGGAATACGAGGTGGAGGTGGCCGACAGTGGCCACCCATGGTTGTTGCGGCTACAACTAGTGGTGGTAAACACTAAAACAAATACCATATGGCTATTATACATCAAACCAGTGTTAGTAATATATTAGTTTCCGCCTCATTTATGTCTCATGTTGTTCCACCTATTTTGGTGGAACAAAAAAAAGTCTTTTTGTCCCATGTTGTCCCACTATGTCTTAGTTCATGTCCGTGTCCCATGTCGCATCAAACGTGGGACATGGAATTCCTGTTTTGTCCCATGCTGCACCAAACGTGGGACAATGAGTTTTGTCCTGTCCTGTCTCACATACCAAACACAGCCTTAGTGAGACCTTGGATCATGTGAGAAATATTAGAAGTGTTTTAAAAGTTTCTATTACTTTAATCAAATACCCTCTCATGAATTGCAATTTAAAAGAAAATTGACCTTGGGCATCTTATTTTGATGCCTCTTATCTTAATGTTAGTCCATTTTCATCTAACAGTTGATAACGACTTCTCATCAAATTTGACACTTTTCATTGGAACCCAACCCTGTCGATGAACCATATGTAATAGTCCGTTATGTCCTAAAAGTTATGATGGTAGCCAATTTGGCTTCTCTTGGTTGGCTTCTTGCTCCTTAGCATTCACCCTGTCTATTTCATAAAACGTTCTTTTGTCGGATAAAAGGTTTTCTCAAACGAGCTCATTCCCTTTCTCGTTGCTCATTCTTCTTTATAACAATATTTTGCCAATAGATTCATAATCTATACTTCTCAAATCTAAATTCTAATACCATATGACAAAAAACATATTATATTAAATTAAGTTAGATGCATCCTATAAAGAAGAAGGTATCGTACTGTTTAACTTTCGTCACTTGTTAATCAGTGAGATAGAATTTATTGTCTTCAACTTGTGGTTGATGAATTTCCGTTTTATATGAATACTTGAAATCATTAATATTTAATTGGAAAGTCATAAGTTAGAAAAAAAACTATTTGCGGCTTATAACACGCCATACTATAAGCCATGCCTTAAAGTCGCGCCATGGACCTTAACATGGCGGCAAGGCCACGCCTCAAGGTTATGGCACGCCTAACACCGCCATAACACGTTTTTTAGAACAGTGATATAAAATGTGCTTCAAATTCATCTCACTTTGCTTCGCATAGTCATGCCAAGTTCACAAATTAGAGATGTTCCATATATAGTCATATCACTCAATGGAAAAATAGAAAGAATCTTGTGGGAAATCGGCACTCCCGTTGTGTTAATTGCATATATAAACTCGGAAGCATCAGGTCAAAAAAATGTTACAATAAGTTTGTATGACCCTTTTGAGCGTAGTAACAAGTTTTAAACAATTTCAAAATAAAGTTCGTATTAGCTAATTTTATAGGATGTTTTTCGAACGTTTTTTTAGAGTAAATTTGTGTTTATAGGACACTTCTTCAAGTAATGCCCTATCAAATTGTTAATAGGACACTTTATTTGAAAAAAATGTTCCAAAAAACTTGTTATGGCGCCCATAAACGTCCTATAAACTTTTTGTAATACACACAATATGTTTTATGATTTGGTCCTATAAAACATCCTATAAACTCAAGTTTGTTGTAGTGAGCTACGAGAATAATTTAAAATTCAAGCTTATTAGCATTGGGATGTTGATTTTCATGCAGAGTTAATTTGACATTGGTTGAACTTCCATTTAAGGGATAATTGCATCTATATCCTTGCAAACTTAAGTAATTACATCTATATCCTTACAAACTTTTAAACTACATCTATATCCTTATAAAGCTTAAGTAATTACACCTATATCCTTATACCTATTTTATTAATTTTTAAAATCATTAATAAATACCCTTAATATAATTTTAATATTAAATTCCTAATCTACCCTTACCCTTCTAAATCAAAATCCCTAAAATATTCTTCTTCTTCCTAATGACCTCTTTTCTTTTTCTTCTTCTTCTCACATTGGACACAGCTGGAATCTTATTTTCACTCGATCGATCTCACATATTATATAAACCATGACACAAAAGGAAACAATCCAGTATGTGAATCATAAAAGTGAAGATGAAAATTGTAATTTTTAAATTACAAAAAACAAAAATAGAAAATTCCAAACAAATTAATGGGTGAAAAATGTAATTTACTCAAAAAGGGCTTTCTCCTTCCCCCAAACCCCAAGCACGAGTTTTCAACCTAATTAAATAGTTTCAAACTCCTTGCTTTTACTTATACTCATATTCATACTCAATCAATTTTTGCCTAAATCTATTTTCCTATACTTCTGATGAAGAAATCGAGAACAAAGTGAGAGTTTTGAAGAGCCACCGTCGGCAATTTCGAGAAGGGTCCAAATGGAGTTTTCATATGGATTGACAGCAAGAAGCAATCAAGATTCGAAGAAGGAAGCCATTAGATTAGGAGCAGTGATTTGGTTTTCCAATGTGTTAGATGGAGAAAAGATCCATTTTGGGAGAAAAATATTGGAGATGAGATGAGCAAAAGAAGAAGCTTGTTTATGGTCTCTGGTGTTTCTAATCTTTTTCCCTTTTGCTATATATATATATATATATATATATGACTATGTGATTAGGAAGAAGAAGAATAATGTTTTTTTTGTCGCCGATGGACGATGGAGTAGGTCGATTAGAGAAAGAAACATCTATCTCTTGATTGATCTTGATTTAGAAGGGAGTTTGATTAGAAAGGTATATATGGGTAGATTAGGGATTTTACATTAAAATTATATTAAGGATATTTTATAATGATTTTAAAAATTAATAAAATAGGTATAAGGATACAAGTGTAATTACTTAAGTTTTATAAGGATATAAATGTAGTTTAAAAGTATGTAAGGATATAGATGTAATTACTTTTAGTTTGTAAGGATATAGATGCAATTCTCCCTTGATTGATTGGAATTTTAAAGTTAACTAGCATTGTTTCAATTTATACAAGAGTATGAAATAGTATATATATCAAAATGACTAAAATTACAGCCACGTACCATATCCTCAAAGATATACACTATTACATATGACTGATCCATATGTACACACTTGGCATCATTTGTTCATCATTCTGCTATCTTCTGTTAATACCTTTGGGATAAGGCAATTAATGTGAGAAGCAAGTAACAACACAAAACAATAAATAGAGATAATTATGAGCCTGAAGATCAGGACAAGAGATCCAGCCAGAGCCTGATCATCAAGCTCCCTTATCTCATAAAAATAAAATAAAAATCCCCACACACCCTAATCTTCAGGCAACTCTTATAGACCACATAATCTTCTATAATGGGACTAAAGAGAGCTTTATATGATAAAGGGAAATGAAAGGTCTTAAAAGCTTTAAGGGGTTTCCTGGAAAGTTGCACAAACTTTAAGCTCCCTATAAATGTCATAGCTACTTCTCTAATTATATCATACTTTCATCCACAGCATTTCACCTTTAATAGAACATATACACATAAGCTTTGTCTCTCTTTAATTAGAAAGATGGCAAGCTCAAGAATCGCTAGGTTTGTGAGCGAGGCGGCACCACCGCAATTCGTGAGCTTAATGAGGCGTCGAACGACTAAAATGTTGGACACTATAACTGAAGATGAGAGGGAAGCTTCTTTTATTGAGAGAGAAGCAAAAATCAATGCTCTCAGTTCATCATTTCCTTCTGGAATATCTCATCAAGCAACGACTAGTGGTAATTCGACGTATTTCTTTGGACAAACCCAAAGGAGGTTCTCGGTAGTATCGCGAAATTGATGTATTCATGTATAGAGTCCTTGGATGGAATCTTGTTTAATGTATGGAATATTGTCTATCTCTTTGCTTTATGACCCAAGTTAAGTTGCACTCTCTTTAGACCACTTTTCTAGTCTTTTGAGCAGTGGGGTTTTTATATATGTTTGTAAATGCCATAACTGGGCACTTGCGGGATGTACTTCTATCGATTCATCTATTCATGTAATTAAGCGATTAACATATGTAATCTACCCGGCTCCCATGTCCTTTGGTCTTGAAATATTTCGACAGTTTACCAATTGTTCCTTTTTTATTTTATTTTTTAATTAGTCGTCAGAAAACCATTGGAAAATCATTGAAAAATTGTCGGTAAATGGAACAGTTGAAAAATCGTCGGTAAATGCCGTCGGAAAACCGTCGCTAGCTTTTACCGACCAGCTTTTATAGACGCTTGTTTTAGTCGGAAAACCTTCGGCAAAGACTATGTTTTATCCACGTTGAAAGTTTGAACTCCATGTATTCTTGTTTAAGAATTGAAAAATATGATCGCTTTACATGCTTCATTAATTCTAGCCAGATGCAAATTTTAAAGTAAGAATATATATCGTAAGTAAACTGAGAAGATTGGTATTGTTCTTCTATTCCAGATTAAATTAATGGTCAACAGTTGTTTTCTTGAATGCTCAAAAACCTCCTTCAAATGAGTGTTTACATGGATCCTCTCTCCTCAACCATTCTCCTTCCTTCTTAATTAGCCTATACTTTGAAAAAAAATTCAAACTCTTCTCCATATCAGTTTTGAGAAGATATTTTGAAGTAAAATTCTAAAATTGAGAGCCTAACTTTTATAAGTATCATTTTGTGGTGTAAGTCAAATTTTATGTTTTTTTTTGGAAGAGGTATCCCTGACCACATTGGGCCCAGACTAATCCTCGGCAATTTTGGGCCGAAACCCGACTGCATCAAATTTTATGTATATTTAAGCGCTTAGTCATCCGCCACATGTCGTGCTCTCGGTTGTCCTCACGTTCACAACCAAAAAGTGGTCCATGTTTGAACCCACCCCTATATATATATATATATATAGAGGAAAGTTCAAATGTGGACCACTTTTTGGTTGTGAACGTGAGGACAGCCGAGAGCGCGACACGTGGTGGCTTTGAGTGTGGTCCTCCCCCCTTTAATTCAATGCCCTCCCATGAACCGCGCCTAGTCACCCGTTGTGGACCTGACGTGGCGCCTAGTCATCCGCCACATGTCGCGCTCTCAGCCGTCCTCACGTTCACAACCAAAAAGTGGGGGGACTGGAAACACACCGAATATATATGGAATAGATCGCAGAGGTTGTTCATATGGAGGTAAAAGTTGATGGCATCGACAAAGGTGCGGTAAGTATTGACATGCAAGCCGTCGGTTCTGGGATACAAAAGTCGAGAGCAATGTGGAGGAGAGGGGGATATACACTACAAGAGAGAAGGGCTTTAGAGAAGAAGTTACAGAGAAGGATTTGGATGTGTATCTAAAGGCAACATTTAGAGAAGGAATTAAATGACAAAAACAAAAAGTGTAAGAAAATGTTAGATGATTTTTAGAGATGGATATCAAAGCAAAATATACGCATTGAGAATCGTCCCTAAAGCTTTCAGAGACGCTTTTCTTGTAAAAAGTCTCTAAAAGTTGCAACAGAGGTTCTGCAACGCTTTGAAAATCGTCCTTGAAAGATAAAATATTTTTATTTTTTATTTTTAAATTAAATAGAAGATTTAGTAACAATTTTATAATTTCTAAAAGCGTATGTAAAGGTTTTCTATTTTTGATAAAATCAAAATTAAATGTTAAAATATCACCAGACCTACGATTTCACTTCCATTCCTCTTCGAATTAGGGTGCGAGAGTTCTATAATATCATGATTTCTCTTGATTTCGATCTTCTATTTCGTTTTTCAACCGACTTCGGATTCAATTTGTCTCTTATCTTCGATTTAGGGCTTCGATTCATCAGAGTTATGGTATTTGATGGCGACTTCGAGTTCAATTTTTCTCATATTTTCAATTTAGGGCTTGGATTCATCGAGTTATGGTATTTGATGGCCTTCAGGTTCAATTTGTTTTATATCTTCGATTTAGGGCTTGGATTCATCGATTTATGGTATTTGATGGCTGACTTCAGGTTCAATTCGTTTCATATATTCGATTTAGGGATGGATTCATCGAGTTATGGTATTTGATGGCGACTTCAGGTTCAATTTGTTTCACATCTTCGATTTAGGGCTGGATTCATCGAGTTATGGTATTTGATGGCGACTTCAGGTTCGATTTGTTTCATATCTTCGATTTAGGGCTTGGATTCATCAAGCTATGGTATGGATTCAAAGGTGAGATCTTCAATTTCCTTGTCATCGTCATTTCTATTCAATTTTTGTAGCTGATAACCTATTTAGATTTTTACTCCATGGCCACGGTGAAATTTTTCTGCAATAATACCTATTTTGAATGTCCAATATTCATTGAACCGCTCATATGTTGAGAAAGTTTAGTTAACAATCAACGTATTGTGTTTCTCTCCATCTAATTGGCATCTGCAATATTTTATTCATAGTTTTGTGAAAGTATTATTTTTCTCTTGCGTATGTGTTATATCTCAGATCATCTAGTTAAGGTTATCGCTTAATACTCAACTTCTAAATCACATTGCTTGCCAATTGTAGGCTAAATTTCTGAGTATGTTACCTCTGCGCTATATTCAAGGTTTTGGGGGTTCTTGTCCAGCTCGGTTTTGGGGGTTCTTGTCCAGCTAAATTTCTGAGTATGTTACCTCTGCGCTATATTCAAGATTAGTTATGTTATTGAGCTGGAAAGTTGGTATATAGCAGTAATTTTATTTTGTTATCTTTTCATACAATGACCAGGTGGCACTTATGTAGCTTGAAAGGAATTTTGTATTGAATATACATACATACATACATACAGGTGATAATAGTACTTCCTCCCAAGGTGAAGAGAATCAGGGGCCTCACATATCTGGTTTGATCCTGGATAGCTATGAAGAGAAGGATCCTCATATTGCTGGTTAGTTCTGGTGTCCCTGTTGTAAATATATTAGCAATTGTTAAGGTATTATGTGTACTGGTAAAACTGTTTCAAAATTTTGACTCTCTTTCTTTGTATAATTAACTTTCCTGGATTACTGAATCATCTAGGTCATGCATGCAATAGTTGATCAGTTCTTCATAAAAAAGGTGGTCTGAACTAGCATTCTTGAATGGCTACACCAACTGTTGTGGGAGGATGCCGACAGCGAGTTCATTAAACAATTTATTGAAAGTGTTTGGAGTGGCAATGGTGAAATCAGGGGCCACACAGGGTTGCAGTTGGAGTGTAATGAAGCTGATCATAAGATTAATGGGTATCTAGTGCCAGCTGATTTGTTGATTCTTTTATGTATGTGTTGGGTTATGTCTTGGAGTTCAAAAAATCCAGAGTTACCGAAAGGGAAAGCTAAATTTGGTCTTCCAGATATAAATACTTTAGTGTTGTCTGCTGTTATGTCTTGTGCTGATGGTGGTGCTAAATTGAATGTATAAGGAAGCTTCATGTGTGGGCATTGAGAACGGTGCCTAACCTTCCTGAATGTTTTGTGCAATTCATTCATTCAAGACTTTCCAACTCTGCACCTCAGCAGGTACTGCATTCTTTCTAAAGCATTGTGGGTTCAAGACAGATTTTGCTAGTATCCCTTGGTATGATACATATCAAAAAGTATCTCATTAAGAATTAGGTTCTGTTTTTTTGTAGTATCTGGCTGTAATATCAATCACTTGAGACAATTGTTAGTTTCTTTCACTTTATTACTTGCTCAATCAGGAAACTCATTTGCCTCTCTTCTTTAGTGTTGACCTTATTAAATGTTAAATCTGCATATGGCTTCTTTGATTCTTTGAGGCAAATTGTTTTCTTATTCTTCTCCTATGGATTAAAACTTTAACTCGGAAAGATAGGTATTTTGCCTCGTAAATATTTATAGTGAACGATGCTAGCAAGAAAAGCAATCTCTTACTTGATTTTCAAGACAACTTTACCTTGTAGGTTCGTTGGTGAGGAATCTACTTTACAAATGTTCTTTTGTCTGTTTAGTTTCTTCTGCATACTGGCTTCCTTTTTAACTGAACTACCGCTTATTAAATCTTAATTATTGAATGCAAATGCAGAAATCAGAGAAGTGGAAAAAGGTTTATTATGATCGTAATCGCAGGAAAGCTCTAATCAATGACAAAGTGAGTGAGAAAGAGTTTGTTGACTCTAAAGATAAGATTATCAGGTCTCTATACTTCAATCTCTATATGACTATATGCTTCTATATTCCACTCAATATACATATTCCTATTCATTACTTGTACATTACATTTTTTGTTCGAGTGCAATCTTTGTGTCTATATTTCTATATAAGATTTATATGATTTAATTGTGCTTCTGCTTCTTATCCTTGATATTTTGTTGCTATTGTTTGGACTAGTTTTTTTTTATTTAACTGAAGGAATGCTTTACTTCCGCATCATTTCCCTTGAAGGTTGTTTAAGTGATGGTCGATCTTTTCCTTCAATTTAAGAAATAACTAAAAAACTTTTAGCTTTTGTTGTACGTTTTGGTCTCAATTAATAATATTACATTATTATTGTGTGTTCTTGTGGTGTTGTAGTGTTTACAGAAAGACTGTCGACGAACTTGGATCATCCGATATTGTCTTCGATGTAGTAGCCCAAACGCTTGTCCAGAAAACCTTGTGAAGTCAAGGTAATAACTGAATATGCTATTATTTCTTGCACGTGTTTATGGGGATATGAAATATCATCAAACATCGTATATTATATATGTATATATACATGCAAGATATGAAGCTCTCGTTAGTAGACAGAAAGCCGTAGAAAGGTCTAAACCTGAAGAGACTGACTCTGATATTAACTCGCTTCTTGATAAGCATCTTGGAGAAGCTCAAAGGTCACTTGACTACCTATCTTGTCCCAAATGCCTCGTAAGCTTTATTTTTTATTTTCTGTTCTTGGTTTGGTTCTATATTAATTTGTTGTAACCAATCAATCTTTTGTTTTTTTATCTTGACAGATATTTGGCTGTAGGTTTAGGCCCTGGACAGGAGTTAAAATTCCCTGTAAGTTGACCTTTGCTCACTCACCTGATTTTTTTTACGTGATTCCTATATATATATATGGCTAATCATGTTAACTGCAAAATTTGTGATTAGGCAAAAAACCTACTTGGGAGGCCACAGAAGAACAACCCCCATGTGGTCCAGACTGTTATTTCCAGGTATATCTAGGATTGAATTGGAAGTTTCACTTTCAAATTTTAATTGCCATTGCCATATGTAATTCGTTCTCATGTTTTATAATATGATGCTCGAAAGTGAAAAGTTGTACTACTTTTCGACTAGATAAAGATTGAACAAAATCGTTGATTTTCAATTCCAGTGCAGGACATTTGATTAAGCATACCCAAACACACCCTTCCCATAGAAAGTACTATTCTTATAAGCTAAATCATCTTGTAAGTATTAACTTGAACCTTGATGTCCATGAGCACAGGTAGTGACAAGGTTTGGGAGGTGTATCATTCGATAAGGTAATCCATTTGTTTTGGAGTTATATCATTTTCCTTGAATTGCTTTCATTTTTGATATGTTTGATAATAGAATATTGTAATAATCGGTAATGGTTAAGTTCTTAAAGTTCTAGTTCAAGGATTTGTGGGGTTTCTATGTTTCTTGAGAGCTGTTTTGTAAGATAGAATCGAGGGTTAACGGATTATTCATTTCACTATTTCCTTTTTCTCAAATTAGGTTAGTAGATATGCATGATGGGTATTGAGGTTATTGGAGGATTTGGAGTTGTTTGAAGAATCGGCTTAGGAGGCAAGTGCACATCAAATGTTTGAGCATGGTATGTTACCTCTTTATGCAATTCTGTTAATGTATTTTGGGTTTTGGATTTTGATTGGCAGAATTGAACAGCAGCTAAGGGGCTGCTGTTTGAGTGCAGAATTGAGAGTATCAATCTGTTTGGTCTTGTTATCGAATGGGAGTTCACTAGGGGCTGTTTTGGTGGCCATTTCAAATCTGTTTTAGGACCTTGTTATGGGCTGGACAGACTCGTTTTAAGGGTTGGTTAGATTCGTTTTACAGAATATTAGGACTTGTTTTGGGGTACGATCAGTTTGGAATTTAGTTGGATAATCAACTTAAGAAATGGCATGAACTAGCTTTGATGTTCTATTGGTTTGTTACAGGTAAAAGAGATAGAAACAGAGGAAAAGAAAGAGAGGAATTGGCACATTAAAGATCTTGGATGTTCTTTTTGTTTATAAAGTTGAACAAATTAGAGATTGATTGAACATTAGGGATTGATACAAAGAAATCGTCTTTTACATGATAAATGTATGAAAATTTATTTCTTTAAGAATTTTTGTTGTGTTTGTTAGATTTATATTATTATTTATAATATAAGTATGTATAAATATGGAGCCAAAATATGGACGAAAGTAATAATAATATGCTCTTTAGAGAAGGAAAGTGTTGTTTTAGAAGTGTATCTAAATATGGTATTTAGGGAAGCTTTTCGAGTATTTGTATCTAAAAATTACTTTTAGAGAGGGTTTGCAAAGCGTAACTAAATGAGATTTTTTGAGAAGGTTTAGGTTAATGTCACTAAAGTCATGACTTTTAGAGAAGCTTTTTTTATGAACCTTCTCTGAAAGTACCTTTTAGAGACGGTTATAATCGTCACAAATACTATAAAAACCGTCACGTACCTTTTAGAGAAGCTTTTAAAAAAAAGCTGACTGACTTTTAGAGAAGCTTAAAAAGTGTATCTAAAACCTCAAAAAGCGTCCCTAAAAACCTACTTAAAATGCACCATTTGAAAACCCTCCCTAAAACCTTCTCCTACCCTTACATAGGGAAGGTCCTTGACGGAAATGAAAAGCTTCTCTAAAAGCTTTAAAGAAGCTTTTAGAACTTTTAAATACAAAACAAAACCTTCCCTGAAAGTCATTTCTCTTGTAGAGGATTTGGAGAGAAAAGATCTGGCAGCTGTAAACGTGTACTATTTCCATGCGGTGGCTTGGGTGGAAATAGGTGGTAGAGGGATGAATCGGAGAGTAGACATGATCTACTCGCATAGTCGGTTTCGATTTACAGGATATAAAATGACTATAAATACATTTAGCACAACATCGTGAGCATGGCACTTCTCTCTGCAGCCTAGTCAAGATCAAAATATGCAAATAACAAGTGAAACCAAAATTTAAGACCCTTGGTGTCGGTAATGCTAAGTTGTAGAGAACAACCTGGAATCTAAAAGGTTTTAGACCAAGTAAAAACAAAAGAGAGTATATGAAACGAACTTTTGATGTGTTGATATGAAACTATAAGATGCAGTACCCATAGCAGGGTAAGAAGCAGTTAGCAAGATGAATTCAGCAAAAGATAAAGACTGGATTAATCTCCAAAAGAGCCCTTGAGGAGAGAAGGGGGGTTCCAACATATATAGTGAAGATTTGGTCAAAGTCTAGCCGATGTGGGACTCTAACACGCCCCCTCCAACAGAGGCTAGATAGAGAGCCTAGAAGGGTCACGAGAGGACCAGGAGAGGTGGGACTCTAACACGCCCCCTCCAACAGAGGCTAGATAGAGAGCCTAAAAGGGCCACGAGAGGACCAGGAGGGGGTCACGAGAGTGCCGGCATGTGAGTCCGTAGAGTGGTAGACCTTGGCTCTGATACCATGTAAGAATATGTGGAACCCCATGATTAATCTCCAAAAGAGCCCTTGAGTAAAGTTCAATTTTCGTCCCTGAACTATCTGGATTTTAACATTTTTCGTCCCTAAACTAAGGAAAGTCGCAATCGACCTTGAACTATGCACTTTCGTTTTGGTTTTGGTCCCTCTCACTAACACCCGTTAACTTTTTCCGTTAACCCAATAAAATAAAGCGCAATATGGTCATTTTATCACTTTTCTTTATTTTCTTGTTTCTATAAAATCCATTAAAACCATAGGGACCTGTTTTGTAATTATAACATAATATATATATATATAGACACACACCACAATATATATATATATATATATAAACACAGATAATATATATGTATATATACATCATCTGATATGTCCTCATCATCATCATAAGTATCTCTCTCCCTTTCTCACATCTCTCATCTCATATAAGTATCATAAGTATCCGCCGCCTCCATATATCGACGATCTCTCTTGAGCTGTCGTCCCATTTTTTCCGTCTATCGCTCCTGAGCCGCCACCATTTTTTCCGGTGATTTCTCTTTAACTCGCCGCCCCCATTTTTCCCGGCGATCGCTCCTGAGTCGCCACCATTTTTTCCGATGATTTCTTCTTAACCCACCGCCCCCATTTTCCGTCAATCGCTCCTCAGCCGCCACCATTTTTCCGATGATGTCTCCTTAACCCGCCGCCCCAATTTCCGGCGATCGCTCCTGAGCCGCCACCATTTTTCCCGATGATGTCTCCTTAACCCGCCGGCCACCGCCCCCATTTTCCGGTGATCGCTCTGAGCCGCCACCATTTTTTCCGATGATGTCTCCTTAACCCGCCGCCCCCATTTTCCGGCGATCGCTCCTCAGCCGCTACCATTTTTTCCGATGATCTCTCCTTAACCCACCACCACCATCGTTGTTTCGTATTCTGTGTGTGTCTCTGTGTGTTGTGCGTGTCTCTGTGTGTTGTGCGTGTATTTTGTGTGTGTGTGTGTGTTTTGTGCGTTTGTGTGTGGTGTATGTGTTGTGTGTGTTGTATCTAGTGTGGCGGTGATGGTTATGGTGGTTAGGGGATGGTGGTGATGGTTAGGTGGTTAGGGAGGTGGATGGTGGTGATGGTTAGGTGTGTTAGGGGAGGTGGGGGGGTGGCGGTGAGGGGAAGAAGCTGAGAAGATGAAAGGGGGGGGGGGGAAAGAGAGTTTGCTATTAATATTTAATCATATAATATATAATTACATAATCAGTCCCTATAATTTCATGGGTTTTGTACAAACAATTTTTTTATCAAAATGAGTAAAATGACCATATTGCCCTTCATTTTATTGGGTTAACGGAAAAAGTTAACGGGTGTTAGTGAGAGGGACCAAAACCAAAACGAAAGTGCATAGTTCAAGGTCGATTGTGACTTTCCTTAGTTTAGGGACGAAAAATGTTAAAATCCAAATAGTTTAGGGACGAAAATTGAACTTTACTCTTTTTTTTTTGAACAACAAAAAAAAGGAACACTCAAGGTAGGAGCTTCGGCATGGCCATCACCCCTCCCGAGAGCGACCCAAATCTTAATCAAGAAACAGTCCAACAACCATACAAAAAAGTCTCAAAGGCTGAGACAAGAAGAACCCAACAAAAACCAGAAGAAACCCCTCTAAACCTAGGCTTTATGAGGGAGAATACACCAATTGTCCCAATTAATTTACAAATTAGACCTCCTACTGCTAATCCAGAGTTTAGTAGAGAATTTGAATAGCTGGGAAAGGATCCTCTAGTTTCTTCTTCATAACTTCTTCAACCTTAGCAAAAAGAAAAGAGTTCCTCCACTTCCAAATTTTCCATATGGCCACCCCGCAAACGGCCGTGAAAATTCTTCCCCATCTTTTATGTTGACCCACTTTCTGAATCATCCTCCTAAAAGAATTTGCAGAAGCCAACGGAGGGGATTTTAATCCCAACCAAGCCCAAATTTTTCTCCAGATAGCTCGGGCCGAGGAATAGGTGAAGAAGCCGTGATCCAAAGAATCAACATTATTGTCGCAAAAGATGCAAGCCGATGTGGGACTCTAACACGCCCCCTCCAACAGAGGCTAGATAGAGAGCCTAGAAGGGTCACGAGAGGACCAGGAGAGGTGGGACTCTAACATTCAGAATAAGAGCCTCCATGTTAAGACTTAAGATGGCGACAAGTTTCATGAGTTTTGTGTGATTGGCATGTCACATTGGATTTGAATTATAGGCTTACCTTTGGGTTCTTCATTATCTCGTCAACACTTAGAATAAGGCATGCCTCCTCAGTTGCAGCGTTTATATCATTGATCTATTCTAAGTAAGCAAGAACATCAACAACAAAAAAACAACTTATGCAACAAAGTAACAACTATGACATGAAAAGGCAACTAGATAGCTATTATGATTTACCTTCATAACTGCTAGCTCCAACACAAAGTTGAAAGTTGGCATAAGAATCAGAAATTCCATGTGTATTAATATCCATTCCATAAAAGATACCCTCACCGGTTTTAAAACAAAATACATCAAACTCAAAATGAAACCATGAACATAAAGCATGTTGTTGATATCAGGTTACATGTAATTTTTCAACTAAATAACCCAAATTTAGATAAGAATTAGAAAGCCGACACAACAAATATGGTTTCTTATTAACTGGTAATGTGAATAATGATAACTTGGGTGTTTGTGCTTCTAAACAAGGGGAAGTAACACTAGCTGGTGATATATATCTATAAGTAATATAGAAAACATATGATACTTTGGTTACCATTATAGATCAAATCCTATCGTAAGCCATTTCATATTCAAAATAATAACGTAGACATTAAATGATGCAATTAACATTAAGAAGTGGGCGAGTGTGATATCATTCTTTCCCTAGACGCCCCAAACTTGAGGCAACTTTTATAAACCACAAATCGTCTATAATGAGACGAAAGAGAGCTTTATATCGCAAAGGGCAATGAAAGGTCTTACAAACTTTAAGGGGTTTCCTGGAAACTTGCATAAACTTTAAGCTCCCTATAAATGTCATAGCCATTTCTCTAATTATGTCATACTTTCATCTACAACATTTCACCTTTAATACAACATATATACACACATAAGCTTTGTCTCTCTTTAAATAGGAAGATGGCAAGCTCAAGAATCGCTAGGTTTGTGAGTGAGGCAGCACCACCGCAATTCGTGAGCTTAATGAGACGTCGAACGAGTAAAATGTTGGACACTATAACTGAAGACGAGAGGGAAGTTTCTCTTATTGAGAGAGAAGCAAAAATCACTGCTCTCAGTTCATCACATCCTTTTGCAACATCTCATCAAGCGACGACTAGTGGTAATTCGATGTATTACTTTGGACAAACCCAAAGGAAGTTCTCGGTAGTATTTGGAAATTAATTGATGTATTCATATATAGTCCGTGGATGGAATAATTTTTGGAGTATTGTCTATTTCTTTGTTTTTGACCCAAGTTAAGTTGCACTCTCTTTAGACCATTTTTTTAGTCTTTTGAGTAGTGGGGTTTTTATGTATGTTTGTGAACGCCATAATTGGCACTTGCGAGATGTAATTCTATATCAGTTTGTGTACTGATTTATGCAATAAAATATGCAATCTACCTAACTCCATGTCCTTCTGTCTTGAAATATTTAGCCATGACGATAGTTTTCTATTTTTATTCAGTAAAGTGTTTGTTATCACTACTGAAAAACCAGTATTACCGACTGTTTTTTGATGGTTTACCGATTGTTTCATTTTTATTTTATTATTTTCTTTAACTAGTCGTCGGAAAACCGTCGGTAAAGTCCGCCAGCAACCGTCACTAGGTTTTATTGAGCAACTTTGTATTGACGTTTGGTTTTCTCGAATAACCGTTGGTAAAGCCTGTTTCTGACAGGTTACCGACTGTTACGGCCGTCGGTAATATCCTTATTTTTTTTAGTAGTGTATATAATATGGTCAGTCTTCTTTACCATTGAAAGTCGTGTACTCTATACATTCTTGTTTAAGATGAATATGAACACTTTACATGCTTCATTACTTCTAGTCAGATTAAAATTTTGAAGTAGGAATATTCGTAAGCAAACTATAAAAAGATTGGTATGGTTCTTGATTGCTCAAAATCAATCTCTCTCCTCAATCATTCTCCTTCCTTCTTCTTAATTAGCTTCTACTTTGAAAGAAATTCCAACATTCCTCTAGTACTATCAGTTTTGAAAAGATATTTTGCAATCTAATTAAAATCCTGCAACTTCATGCTTTGGTTACCATTTATGCTTTGCAATTTCTCCCCTAATAAAACTGACAACCAAAGTTCTAGGTCCTACATGAAGATCAAAACCAGATTAATCCCTGGATCGATACCAGTCATGATTCAGCTACGGTTGAAGCCCTATAAATCATATTAATATATAAACATAATCAGTTTTTGTCCGAAATCCTGGTTGTTGAGTTAAATCTTGGCTTCTCCCATTTCTCTGTTCATCAAAATTGAATTTTCTACTACTTTTAGCCCAATGAAAGTGAAATTTGAACTAAATGGTTTTCTCGATACTTACAACTGATTGTTGTTCTAGTAAGACTTGATAGAAATACGTTACTTAATTTTGTAGAACACAAACTAACCACAACGTTGTGTCGTACTGGTTGAGGCCCTTGGGGATGTGGTGGAATATCTGATCTGCTCAGGTTCAATTACAGGCGTACACAACAATTGTGGTCAGAATTAGTCTCAGACGACCCTAATTTATTTATTAAACTTCCAAGGATGTAGTTCAGGCAAAGCTTAGATGAACCTTTAAAAAAACTAACATTTTAGGATTTCAAGTCAAATTAAGTACGGTTGGTGTTGATTTTTTTTTTTTTTTTGAATGAACTTAATTTTTTAAAGGAGAAATTGAATCAACTTTCACCTTCTTCTAATTTTGGGAACCAATTTCTAAAATCGTGATTTTGTGGTCTAAATCAAAATTAATGTTTATTTGAGGGCATGGTTTAACTATGGGGAAGAATTCAAAAATCCAAAGGAACCACATAAAATTGTTGGATGAAGAGTAGTTCCCCTTGATCCGGCACGGAACCAAGTTTTAAATTCGTCATTTAGGGGAACTTCGACGGCAAAGCTGTACACAAATAGCTTAACCTTTGCCAGAGAGTGTAACACAGCTTAAGGTTGGAGAAATTTGAAAATTGAGGTCGGAAAAAATTGTTAGAGATTGACAGGATCTAAATATCAAGATCAGAAAACTTAATCAAAGAAGTTTGCGGAATAACACTTTGATTATATGAAGAAAACAATGGATTTGTAATAAACTGAATGTGTATTGATTCCAATAGCTTAATGATTACAAACACAAGCCCCAATCTGTTTGAACAGGCTCAAACAGACGTGCAAATCTTCTCAATTGCAGGGATTTCAAGAACAATCTTGAGGCTCTTAATTTTAAAACAAAAAGCTAATGAAAAACTCGTATCTAATAATGAAAACCTATCAGCTATATATACGAATTACAAGATAACAATAAGGAAACTAGATTTACAAGATAATCTCTAAAATATCTCCAACTGAATCATATCTTGTCCATATCTTCAATCATCGCAATACTTTCCTTATCATGAACTTGTCAGCAGTGGTAAGACAAAAGCAGTGTTAATCTTCAACTAGCAATGGTAATCTTGTACAGGCAGTGGTAACTTTCCAAGAGCAGTGGTAATTTGATCTTCAGTGTTAACACACATACTGGCAATGGTAATCTTCAGATGAACTAGCAGTGGTAACAACTCCAAAGCCAGCAGTGGTAATCCTCAGCATCAGTCCTAACAATCTCCCCCTAACTTAACTTCTTATTTTAATCAGAAATTAAGTTCTTCAACAGTTGCATATCTTTCTTGATCATCTTAGCATGCTCTGAATTATTTGAGTCTTTCAAGAATTCTTGAAGCTTTGCCAATCCATACTCATGCATAGTTACTCTATCTTCAGTAGTAACCAAATTCAGAATTCCATCAAACTCTGCATTACTTCTCTGTTTTCCATTGTTCCACTGCACAAAATAATATTTCTTGAAAATACCTCTCACTCCCCAAAGCACTACCTTGTAATAACCTGAATTCTAGGTTAGACTATCGGTTAACTTTAACTGTGACTTCGAGTGTAAGGCTTTTGAGTGGAGGGGCTAATTGTGTAAGTTCTTGGAAAGTTGTGTGTTTGTTGGGTTTTAAGCTTGTTAATGGGCTTGGCCTTGCAAGCCCAGGGTATTTAAAGGAGGAAAAACTAGGGTTTTGTCATTTTGGGGAATGAAGCAAGTGTGTGAAGTGTGTGTTTTGGGAGTGTGATGGGATTCATGTTTTCCACATTCATGTTTTCCACATTCATGTTTTCCACATCGGGATTCATGATTCCCGGATTGGGATTTTCTATTGAGGTTTTGGTTCCCAATGCCTTTCCCGAATGGAAATCTATGATTTCCGAGTCGGGAATTCGGCTAAGTTAAACCGTTATTTTGACCTTGCCGTTTTCCTCATCCGTTTTCCTCATCCGTTTTCCTCATCCGTTTTCCTCATTGAGTTTTCCTCATTGAGTTTCCCTCATTGGGTTTATTTGTTGAGTTTTCCTCATTGGGATTATTTATTGAGTTTTCCTCATTGAGTTTCCCTCATTGAGTTTTCCTCATCCGTTTCCCTCATTGGGTTTATTTGTTGAGTTTTCCTCATTGGGATTATTTATTGAGTTTTCCTCATTGAGTTTCCCTCATTGAGTTTTCCTCATCCGTTTCCCTCATTGGGTTTATTTGTTGAGTTTTCCTCATTGGGATTATTTGTTGAGTTTTCCTCATTGAGTTTTCCTCATCCGTTTCCCTCATTGGGTTTATTTGTTGAGTTTTCCTCATTGGGATTATTTATTGAGTTTTCCTCATTGAGTTTCCCTCATTGAGTTTTCCTCGTCCGTTTCCCTCATTGGGTTTATTTGTTGAGTTTTCCTCATTGGGATTATTTATTGAGTTTTCCTCATTGAGTTTTCCTCATCCGTTTCCCTCATTGGGTTTATTTGTTGAGTTTTCCTCATTGGGATTATTTATTGAGTTTTCCTCATTGAGTTTTCCTCATCCGTTTCCCTCATTGGGTTTATTTGTTGAGTTTTCCTCATTGGGATTATTTATTGAGTTTTCCTCATTGAGTTTCCCTCATTGAGTTTTCCTCATCCGTTTTCCTCATTGAGTTTTCCTCATTGAGTTTTCCTCATTGAGTTTTCCTCATTGAGTTTCCCTCATTGGGTTTATTTGTTGAAGTTTTCCTCATTGGGATTATTTATTGAGTTTTCCTCATTGAGTTTCCCTCATTGAGTTTTCCTCATCCGTTTCCCTCATTGGGTTTATTTGTTGAGTTTTCCTCATTGGGATTATTTATTGAGTTTTCCTCATTGAATTTCCCTCATTGAGTTTTCCTCATCCGTTTCCCTCATTGGGTTTATTTGTTGAGTTTTCCTCATTGGGATTATTTATTGAGTTTTCCTCATTGAGTTTTCCTCATTGAGTTTTCCTCATTGGGTTTATTTGTTGAGTTTTCCTCATTGGGATTATTTATTGAGTTTTCCTCATTGAGTTTCCCTCATTGAGTTTTCCTCATTGAGTTTCCCTCATTGGGTTTATTTGTTGAGTTTTCCTCATTGGGATTATTTATTGAGTTTTCCTCATTGAGTTTCCCTCATTGAGTTTTCCTCATTGAGTTTTCCTCATTGAGTTTCCCTCATTGGGTTTTCCTCGTTGAGTTTTCCTCATTAGGTTTATTGTTGAGTTTTCCTTATTGGGATTATTTATTGAGTTTTCCTCATTGAGTTTCCCTCATTGGGTTTATTTGTTGAGTTTCCCTCATTGGGTTTCCCTCATTGTTGCTATCATTCCATGCAACCCTTGCTACCTTGTTATCATTTCATGTGGGAGCAATTGGCATTTCGGGTGTCATTTCATGTAACCCTAGCCTTATCATTTTATGTGAGGTCGGCTATCGTCTTGAGTAGGCTTGGTTATTGTTTCAGGCTGTCATTTCTTGTGAATCTATTCCTCATCACGAGTGAGTTTGCGTATCATTTTAGATGATGTTGATCTATCATGCCGTGTATCATCTCTTGAGGCCGTGGTACCTTGTCGTCATTTCTTGAGATATCAGTTCATGGAAAAGCCTAAATCGTATTCATTTCTTGAAAACCCTAGTTGGTTATCCGAGGAACCCTAGTCTGTTATTCCATATTGATTCAGGTCGGATGATGAGGAGAGCTAAGTTTTGCTAACTAGGAAAGAGTCTTCCTAGCGAGTTAGTATGATCTGATTGGGATTTGTGTTGTAGGTGCGGATAAGGCAGAGCGTAGCTCAGTTGGGGCAGGATTAGGTGAGTTCCCTTACCTGAAAATGAATGGACTGCTTTTACTGTTTTAAACATATCCATTCGATTTGCAAATGTTTTGATGATATTAATGTGATTTTGTGAAATTATAAATGGTTGTGAATGTTATATTGATGATCATCATATGCATGCTGTTTTAATATGGTGGAATTGCATCGTGAGTAATGTGTACCATGGGACCGTACATCCCTGGGAAGTTTAGTGGTGTGAGGCACGGACTACGTCCGTCACTCCTTAAATGGGAATCGGGGAGATCCGGCCACGTAAGGTTGATTGTGGGATGGTGCGAGGCACGGACTATGTCCGTCACTCCTTAATTGTGCATCCGGGGGATCCGGCCATCCGGTTTGTTGTGATTTTATTACTCATGATGCTTTCCTGGTTATTTGAGATATCTGATTTTACGGCCAGCGGGCCGGAACTGTTGTTTAAACTGTTTTGAGGGAATTCACTAGACCTTTCGGTCTAACCCTCGTTTTCAAAATCTAAAACCTTTTCAGGGAAAGATCGAGTTGCTAGAGGCAAAGAGATGTAGAGCGCTTAGAGTAGCGTGGTCAGTCAGGAGTTATGATTCTTATCCTTTTAGAAATCTCAGCTGTGGAGGGTTTGTTCCGCATGCACTCTTAGCTATTGTACCTTTGAGAAAAAGATTTTTATGTTATTGCGAATTAGATCACTGGGATTTATTATTGTTATGTTGGTTTTATTGCCTGGGTTTCGGGGCGTTACAAATTGGTATCAGAGCATTAGTTTAAGTGAATTAGGTGACCAGGATTGGGCCTAGTCTTAAACTGTAGGATTGGGAACACAGCTGAGATTGTAGGACTCTAGGATTTTGCCTAGAGAGTCGTGTTTGGTATGAAAGTGCGAGGACTAGTGTGTATCGCGAGTTAGTGACTCTATGTGAATTTGGGCACTGTCTGTGATTGGGTCGTTTAGAGTAGTCTAATCTTCAGGTTGCTATTTTAGAACTGATGCATTAGAAAAGAGTTTGTTTGTGTTTATGACTTATGTCATGGTTTCGGGTAAGGAAAGGTTAGATGTGCGAGATGTCGAGTTGTATGGAATACCCTGAGGTGTTCCCGGTCGATCTAGATAGTCTACCGCCTGATCGAGAGACCGAGCTTC